>JACDJE010000160.1:1683963-1760471 GCA_016647715.1 Pavo muticus | reverse complement strand
TGAGGGATATGGTTTAGCGAGAACCATTGGTGATAGGTGGATGGTTGGACTAGATGATCTTATAGGTCCTTTCCAACCTTAGTGATTCTGTGATTCTGTGATTCTGTGATCTTAGACTAGCTCAGAGATTCATGTATAATTTCTAAGCTTCATTTTCAAGACTGTTTTCTATGCATCTCATCTGTGCTCAGTGACAGCCAAGGCTGAACAGTAGTGCTTGGTGGAACAAGGAGCTCAGATCATGGGGGCAAGCGCAAATGCCATGGACAAGCTTCTGATGTGGCTACGGTGAACTTTTTGAACAAAAAACTGCTTTTGTAACATATTAGGGTGATGCAGGTGTGGTGCACTGCAGGAAAATTCAATTGCAGTGACCCTTTCCTTGGGTCGCTGAGCTGGCAGCTAGGAGTCCAGGTTACTCTTCTTAAAATTATCAGGAAAAAATGAAGACTGAAGAATGTTGAGAAACTGAGGGATATGGGCTTTATATACGATGTAGTGAAGATGAAGACAGATTGCTGGTGTTTAATTTTGGTAACATCCGGAGATCAGCGGGGTAGGAGCAGTGCTAAGCCGATGGGTGATGCAGAGCTGCTGGCAGGGAGCAGTGCAAAGGGCTAATGTCTGCAGGGGGACGGCAGCCACCTCCCAAGGAATGGGATAAACTTCTGGATGTGAGCATTTGGCTCTAGCGTGGGTGCTCTCACCAGCAGATTCCAAAGAGCTTTACACCAGAGCACACAGCCAAATGTGGATGTGCAGAGCAGCACTGCGTGCTGGATGCTCGTGTAACAGAACAGCACGGCCTCTCTCCTCTGCAGCTGGCAGGGTGCACTGCATCCCCTGCCTTCTCTGCAGCACTCGTCTTCCTTGCTGGGCTGCTCCCTTGCAGACAAACCCTAAATGTCATAATCACCCTTTTGCTCATGCAAAGGGGAGGAGAAGCTGCCTTCCCACCAGAATGCAGGAGTACCTTGGCCAGAGCTGCCTCTGCCAGCACTTCTGGTGCCCAGCCTCAGTCCTGCTCTAGGCCACGTTGGAGAGCCAGCAGAGTCTGTAACCCTCACAACTTTGGCCAAAGGCAAGCAGTCTGTGGGTGTGATGTCTGGTTTATACGTGTGTTGGGAGCCTCTGGCAAGCTCTTGCATTAGCCCCAACCCTTCCTCTAGCTTATTCGCAGTGCTAGGGCCATTGGGCACTCAGAAGCCTTGCTGCAAAGCTCTGGTTTGGGGCATGACTTGATCACATGCATGTTAGCTGAGCTGCTTGTTTCAGACAGCTTCAGGCTGCCCCACATCCTACAGCAGGAGACACTGCAGCCTGCTTTAGCACAAAGAGAAAACACCACCAGTCAGAGTTTTTGGTGTTTCTCTGAGGGGGAAACCAAGCCAAGCAAGCATCCAAGAAGTCCATCCATGTGTCACTGCAAGTCTCCAGGAACGAAACACTGAAAGGGCCGGGACTTAGATTAAATATGTGTTCCTGCCGCACCATTATTCCTTCCCAATCACCGAGTGTCCTGCACTTGCCCTTTGCTCCAGCAGCAGGATATCCTCCGTTTGTCTGCACAAAGTGTGGATGAGCGCTTCTCTGCCTTGTTTTCCCAGCCCGCCAATGGGAGGGTCAGCGGGGCCGAAGCAGCTGCCGCAAGGAGAGGAAAGGTAACCACGGCAACCCAAGTTATCTGCATCCTCCATGTGTTTCCTTCTCCCCACCCTGCACTGTGTCTCCCCCACCCAAACCTCACACCGGTAGAACTAGGGAGCAGCTGGCAGGATGGGGGCTGCAGCCGCATGTCCCTCTTCTGGTTGTGCTTCGGGGCTCACCGTCTTGGGCTGAGATCACTGGAGAGGGGCTGGGAGCCTGCAGCGGGGCAGCGTGCAACAGGCAGAGCTCTCCGCTATTGTAGATGGGGCGCTGGATATGCTGCCTGTGCTCCAGAATAGCAGATTGGTTGATGCTGCTCCTGGTTTTGGCTTGGAGCTCTAACCCTTCTGCAGCAGCAACAGCTTCACCGTCTGCGCCCCACTTCAGACCCAGCTACAGCTTTGGCCGCACTTTCCTGGGACTTGATAAATGCAACGCCTGCATTGGGACATCCATTTGCAAGAAGTTCTTTAAGGAAGAAATAAGGTCAGAAACTCAGAACAGTCGTTTTCTGCATAGTAACTTGAAAGCTGCCTGTTAGCATTTCCCAGTACTTTATTGGAAGCCAGTGGAAGATAACTTATCACCAGGCTGCCATTGCAGCATCTCATATTTTAAGTAATGTCTGTATGCTGCTGCTCTGTCTCTGTTTTCTCTTATAGCCATGCAGACCTGATCAGACCTCAGCCCTGAACTGTAACTTGAAAGCAGGAGTGAAAGGCACAGCTCTCTGCACAGGGGTGTCTCTGAAAGAGCTCAGGACAGTGATGGGGATGGTGTGGGGGGAGAGAAATCAGTGCGTTTCAGTGTGACTGGAAGTATGGTGCTATGAGCAGCTGAGAAAGGCGAGGGGAGATTTGCTTTGCGTTCTCCCAGTTGGATATATTAGCTTGCACCAGCTGCAAGAACATATATGTGCAGATTGCCTCCAGGTTGATGGGATGTCCACTGCCCGAGTCAGGCTGCTCCAAGCTACTTGAGGCTCAAAGCAGAGTGCATCTGCTGGCAGGAGGAAAATGTCACTGGTATGTTTGAGGAGAAAGTAAAAGGCAGCACTTGGCAGAGGAAGGGTTTATTGGGTCTGATGAGATTTATAGAGCCGGATGAATGTTCTTTTATAGAGCCGGATGCACTTTCTTTTATGGATATAAAAACCTGGGAGAGAAGGAATGACTATAGCAAAATTGTATTCTTAATGTTGTAATATGAGCGGTATGATGTTGGGCAAACCACTCTTTTTATATGGAGTGACTCCATGAAATGCATCACAGTAAAGCAAGGAGCTCTGGATGAGGTGGCCATGCCAGCACTTTGCGTCCAATGCTCCCTTCTGCTCCAGTGCCCCCCGGCTTCCTGACCCCGGGCTCATACTGCAGGCAATGTGAGGGTATGCAGGTTGGATGGGGCCCTGGGCAGCCTGAGCTGGTGGGGGGCAGCCCTGCCCACAGCAGGGGTTGGGACAGCGTGGGCTTGGAGGACCCTTCCATCCCAAACCATTTTGTGATTATGTGATTCTCCTTGCAGCTTTGTGTCAACACTGGTAACTAGTTTTGGCCAAAACTACTGGAAAAGTTTGAAAAAGCTGGAATGTTTGTGTTGTTTCTTTTTAAATATAACCTTTCCTTCTTAATTTTTTTAATACTTATTTAATATAAATGTTTAAAATATTCTGTACTCCAAAGATAAGCAAAATTATTTTGGCTGAAACAAAAGACTTGGTATCATCCAGGATAATGAAAAGCAAGTTTGATTTTCTCCCTTGTTCATTTCTGGGCTGATCCAAACCCCACAGCTGGCAAATCAGCTCTTCATGCAGATCTCATCGAGCATCTTCTCTAAACCCAATCTGGCCCTGAGCAACGAGGCTCTGCACGAGGCTGACTTACTGCTGTGGCACAACACGGTGACGCATCTCATAGGCATCCAGCATGTGTGCCAGGCCAGCATCGGGCTGCCTGGAAACGATGCCAAGCATAGAGTGGCCATGACCCCAACTGGGACCCCCTGGCAACCCTGGGGAAACAGCTCTCCCAGTGCTGTATGCCCAGAGCTGGGCTCTGCGCTGCGTCACGCATCCTGGCACTGATGGCTGTGGGAGGCGGCTCTGCACTGGTGCCTGCCTGACATGAGCTCCCCTGAGATGGGCACGAGCCAAGTCACAAGGAACGTTTGTGCTTANAAAGGAAAGAAAAGAAAAGAAAAGAAAAGAAAAGAAAAGAAAAGAAAAGAAAAGAAAAGAAAAGAAAAGAAAAGAAAAGAAAAGAAAAGAAAAGAAAAGAAATCAGGGATTCCAATCTGGCAAACAAGATAAATGGGAACAAACAATGAGTATCTAAAAGGAAATATGTGGTTTGATAAGGTTATCTGTCTGCCACTGGATCAAGTGTCTCCAATGTTCTATTCTTTCCTTGCATATTGTTGTTTTTCCTTTACTCAGTGACTATTTCAAAAGGAATCCTTTCATACCCATATTTTAAATGTCTTTCACTTTGGAAACCAAGCTGCTATTTCAGTAGCCGTGGTTCATTAGCCAGCCCATTCAAAGACCGTGTTCCTGCCATGCCGTTTTTATTTTAGATGACCCTGTTTTGTCCTGCTTCTGCTTCACAGATGAATTTGATAGAAAATGTGAAGTTATGGCACCAAAAAGTCTGCATTATTCATAATCCATTTAGCGGTTTGGACACGGGCTCAATAGCATCTATCCAAGAAAAATATCACTGGTAGGTCTTTCTCTTCTGGAAAACTGCATGACATGAAAATATTTCTCATCTTCTCGAAAGAGGATAATTTTCATTTATGTATTTGGCCTGGGAGGGACCCTTTTTTTCCTTGCCACAGCTCTGCCAGAGGAAATCCTGCTGCATACACCAGTGCTTCTGCTGCAGGCATGTGGGCTGGGGATGTGCAAGGCACTGTGGGGCTGAGTGTGCTCCAGGGGCACACAGTAGAGGATGAGTGCTCCTTGTTGGTGAGCTCAGTTCCACTTCCAGGTGGCTCCTCCTCAACTCTCTCCTGCACGCTTTGTGCAGGGAGTAACCAGTATCACCCCCACCCCTGCCAAGGGATCTGGTCTGCAACCGATTTCCCTATCACTATCATTTTCCTCTAGGCTTAAGATCCCCATATCTCTTTTTTTCTGCCTGTAGACACCAACGCCCTGAAATCCAGGATCTTCTATACTTCTTGCTGCTCTGCATGATCTTCCCTAAATGCCACAGGCAGCACAGTAGCTGGTAGCATTTGGTGGCCTTTTGTGCTGACATTTCAGCCTCTTACTGCCCTTATCTGCCAGCCACAGAGCCCGAGGCTTTTCTTCTAGCTGACTTTTGCTTCCAGCTGCCTACCAGTGTGCAGAGGCAGAGATTTCCAAGCAGCAGGCTTCCTGGTCTGCAGCAGCAGAAGGAGCCAGGAAGAATAAAAAATACTGTAGAAACAGAGCAGCAACTGTTTTCTTATATTAATAATAGAGTCGATTATTGATGCTTCTGATGAATTATATCTAGACTTGTCAAACAATAGACACTATTTCCTGGTGAGGCAAAAAAAAAAGGTCAAATTTTTGTTTGCGTTTTATTATCTTCATTGATTCAAAACGCAGAAAAATCCATACGCTCTCAACGTCAAATCTTCTCATAGTGAATGGCAGTGAAAACACACTCTACCCACTCAACCCTGGTGTTCGACACCACCCACACCTCAGCGGCCACTTTTTCTGCCTTTGTTTGCAGTGTGGGCAGTGGCTTGGGTTTACTTGCTTGCTTGCTTCTCCTCTCTCTCTGTTTTTTCTCTTTCAGCAGGAGAAAAAGGGAGAGCAAGAGCGTGTAGCAGAAGTTGTCCATTTCTAGTCCAACTGGAACAGAAATTTTGTGTTGCAGATCACTCCAAAACAGATGTTTCTTTCATAATCATGAAAAAAATTAAAAAAAAAAAAAACAGAAAAAGGAAATGATCACATCCTTCCAAACATTGTGAGTTTTGTAGCGTTGAAAAAGATGTATTTTTTCATTTTGAAAGAATTGAAAATGTGTCAAGCTGTTCTAGCTATTAATCCACACATCCAGCCTGAAATGGGATGGAAATGATAAGCGTCTCGGAACCAAGCCCGTGCTGGTTGCTCGGCAATAGTTTAACGATTATCTTGGATGTGATTAATGAAAATCACAATTAAGAGCAGTCCTGCTGCACCACACCCTGCAGGACCTCCCCCTCATCCTGCTGCACTGCTCTGAGCAGCCGCCAAGGGCTTATCAGGCCCTGAGAGCAGCGTGACCCACCGCAGACCTCAGAAAGCGCAGCAGCCTCTCCTCTTCCAGCCAAAGTTTGGTTTTTCCTGTATTTTCTTCTTTCCTGCACCTGGCAGAGCAACACAGCCATCCTGTATCCCATCAGGCAGTTCTCTGTTGCTGAGCAACCCCGTGCTTGCTGAGAGGGCCCTTTTGCAGCAGGAAACCTGGTGAGGGAATGGTGAGGTAAATGAGGTGAAGAGCAACAAGAGCCTTGCTGGGGACACGCACTGAGGAGCAGTGGTGCTGCTGCACATCCTGCTCCTCTGCATCCGCCCTGTTCTGAAGCATTGAGTGGCCTCATCCATCAGTTAATTAATTAGTTAAAGAAGACTCCTCATCTTCAAAGCCATGTCCATGTCCACTTTCACTCGGGTGAAGGTGGGAGAGGGATGGAGGCGGAAGGAGGTGGTGCTGAGCTTGGTTGGTGGGTTTGGTGAGGGCTGTGTGAATCTATTTCTGGAAAATCAGATCAGATTTGTACATACTGACAAATACCTGCCATTGTAGGATAGTATAAGCTTAAGCTGCTCCCTAAGGTCTGCAGAAGGCATCATACCAGATGGCTTCTCTTGTTTAGAATGAGAGGTAATGGGCTTACTCTGTGCCAGGTGAGATTCCTGTTGGATATTAGGAAAGGTTTCTTCTCAGTAAGAGCAGTGAGGCAGTGGCACAGGCTGCCCAGGGACGTGGTGGAGTCATCGTTCCTGGAGGTGTGGATGTGGCATTGAGGGCCATGGTCAGTGGGCGTGGTGGGGATGAGCTGCTGGTTGGACTGGGTGATTTTAGTGGTCTTTCCAACCTTAATGATTCTACGATTCTACACTCAGCAAGCACAACATTGCTCTGTGTGTGTTGTTGCATGAAAGTGTCTTGCTACAAGGCTCTGTGAAGATCTCATCGGCTCTTTGGGGCTGCCCTTCCAGAAGAGCTGAGCTCTGTCAGACCTCACTGTGACCAGCACCTTGTAAACCTGACCTGCTGCTACTGCCTGGCATAGGCAGAGAATTTAGAAGACAGTTGTGTGATAACAACATCCACATGCCATATCACCAGGATGGAGGCAACAAAGCTCCGTGAAAGAGATTTCTTTCAAAAGCATAGCAATTCTCTCAATATATGGCAAGCTACCACTTTCTGACTGCCATCAGGAGGAAACAGTCAGAGACCTGCTACTCCAACTGGACTGTCACAAGTCCATGGGGCCGGATGAGATTCACCCGAGAGTGCTGAGGGAACTGGCGGAGGTGATAGCCAAGCCGCTTTCCATCATCTATCAGCGCTCCTTGTTGACTGGTGAAGTACCGGAAGACTGGAGGCTTGCCAATGTGACTCCCATCTACAAGAAGGGCTGTAAGGAGGACCCGGGGAACTACAGGCCTGTTAGCCTGACCTCGGTGCCAGGGAAGGTTATGGAACAGATTGTCTTGAGGGAGATCACGCGGCAAGTGCGGGACAACCGGGGGATCAGGCCTAGCCAGCATGGGTTCACGAAGGGCAGGTCCTGCTTGACCAACCTGATCTCCTTCTATGATCTAGTGACCCGCCTGGTGGATGAGGGAAAGGCTGTTGATGTAGTCTACCTAGACTTCAGCAAAGCCTTTGACACTGTCTCCCACACTATTCTCCTGCAGAAGCTGGCAGTCCGTGGCTTGGACAGGTACACTCTTGGCTGGGTAAGGAACTGGCTGGAGGGCCGGGCCCAGAGAGTGGTGGTCAATGGAGCTAAATCCAGCTGGCGACCGGTCACGAGTGGTGTTCCCCAGGGGTCGGTGCTGGGGCCTGTCCTCTTCAATATCTTTATTGATGACCTGGATGAGGGCATTGAGTGCACCCTCAGTAAGTTTGCAGATGACACCAAGTTGGCTGGAAGTGTCGATCTGCCTGGGGGTAGCGAGGCCCTACAGAGGGATCTGGACAGGCTGGATAGCTGGGCTGAAGCCAATGGGATGAGGTTTAATAAGACCAAATGTCGGGTCCTACACTTTGGCCACAGCAACCCCAAGCAACGCTACAGGCTTGGGGCGGAGTGGCTAGAAGACTGTGTAGAGGAAATGGACCTGGGGGTGTTGGTTGACGCTCGGCTGAACATGAGCCAGCAGTGTGCCCGGGTGGCCAAGAAGGCCAATGGCATCCTGGCTTGTATCAGAAGTAGTGTGACCAGCAGGAGCAGGGAAGTAATTGTCCCCCTGTACTCAGCTCTGGTGAGGCCGCACCTTGAGTACTGTGTCCAGTTCTGGGCCCCTCACTGCAAGAAAGACATTGAGGCCCTGGAACGTGTTCAAAGAAGGGCAACAAAGCTGGTGAGGGGTCTGGAGCACAGGCCTTATGAGGAGCGGCTGAGGGAGCTGGGATTGTTCAGTCTGGAGAAGAGGAGGCTCAGGGGAGACCTTATTGCTCTCTATAACTACCTGAAGGGAGGTTGTAGTGAGCTGGGGGTCGGCCTCTTCTCTCGTGTAACTGGTGATAGGACTAGAGGGAATGGTTTCAAGCTGTGCCAGGGAAGATTCAGGCTGGATATTAGGAAATACTACTTCTCTGAAAGAGTGGTCAGGCACTGGAATGGGCTGCCCAGGGAGGTGGTGGAGTCACCGACCCTGGAGGTGTTCAAGGAACGTTTGGATGCTGTGATGAGGGATATGGTTTAGCGAGAACCATTGGTGATAGGTGGATGGTTGGACTAGATGATCTTATAGGTCCTTTCCAACCTTAGTGATTCTGTGATTCTGTGATTCTGTGATCTTAGACTAGCTCAGAGATTCATGTATAATTTCTAAGCTTCATTTTCAAGACTGTTTTCTATGCATCTCATCTGTGCTCAGTGACAGCCAAGGCTGAACAGTAGTGCTTGGTGGAACAAGGAGCTCAGATCATGGGGGCAAGCGCAAATGCCATGGACAAGCTTCTGATGTGGCTACGGTGAACTTTTTGAACAAAAAACTGCTTTTGTAACATATTAGGGTGATGCAGGTGTGGTGCACTGCAGGAAAATTCAATTGCAGTGACCCTTTCCTTGGGTCGCTGAGCTGGCAGCTAGGAGTCCAGGTTACTCTTCTTAAAATTATCAGGAAAAAATGAAGACTGAAGAATGTTGAGAAACTGAGGGATATGGGCTTTATATACGATGTAGTGAAGATGAAGACAGATTGCTGGTGTTTAATTTTGGTAACATCCGGAGATCAGCGGGGTAGGAGCAGTGCTAAGCCGATGGGTGATGCAGAGCTGCTGGCAGGGAGCAGTGCAAAGGGCTAATGTCTGCAGGGGGACGGCAGCCACCTCCCAAGGAATGGGATAAACTTCTGGATGTGAGCATTTGGCTCTAGCGTGGGTGCTCTCACCAGCAGATTCCAAAGAGCTTTACACCAGAGCACACAGCCAAATGTGGATGTGCAGAGCAGCACTGCGTGCTGGATGCTCGTGTAACAGAACAGCACGGCCTCTCTCCTCTGCAGCTGGCAGGGTGCACTGCATCCCCTGCCTTCTCTGCAGCACTCGTCTTCCTTGCTGGGCTGCTCCCTTGCAGACAAACCCTAAATGTCATAATCACCCTTTTGCTCATGCAAAGGGGAGGAGAAGCTGCCTTCCCACCAGAATGCAGGAGTACCTTGGCCAGAGCTGCCTCTGCCAGCACTTCTGGTGCCCAGCCTCAGTCCTGCTCTAGGCCACGTTGGAGAGCCAGCAGAGTCTGTAACCCTCACAACTTTGGCCAAAGGCAAGCAGTCTGTGGGTGTGATGTCTGGTTTATACGTGTGTTGGGAGCCTCTGGCAAGCTCTTGCATTAGCCCCAACCCTTCCTCTAGCTTATTCGCAGTGCTAGGGCCATTGGGCACTCAGAAGCCTTGCTGCAAAGCTCTGGTTTGGGGCATGACTTGATCACATGCATGTTAGCTGAGCTGCTTGTTTCAGACAGCTTCAGGCTGCCCCACATCCTACAGCAGGAGACACTGCAGCCTGCTTTAGCACAAAGAGAAAACACCACCAGTCAGAGTTTTTGGTGTTTCTCTGAGGGGGAAACCAAGCCAAGCAAGCATCCAAGAAGTCCATCCATGTGTCACTGCAAGTCTCCAGGAACGAAACACTGAAAGGGCCGGGACTTAGATTAAATATGTGTTCCTGCCGCACCATTATTCCTTCCCAATCACCGAGTGTCCTGCACTTGCCCTTTGCTCCAGCAGCAGGATATCCTCCGTTTGTCTGCACAAAGTGTGGATGAGCGCTTCTCTGCCTTGTTTTCCCAGCCCGCCAATGGGAGGGTCAGCGGGGCCGAAGCAGCTGCCGCAAGGAGAGGAAAGGTAACCACGGCAACCCAAGTTATCTGCATCCTCCATGTGTTTCCTTCTCCCCACCCTGCACTGTGTCTCCCCCACCCAAACCTCACACCGGTAGAACTAGGGAGCAGCTGGCAGGATGGGGGCTGCAGCCGCATGTCCCTCATCTGGTTGTGCTTCGGGGCTCACCGTCTTGGGCTGAGATCACTGGAGAGGGGCTGGGAGCCTGCAGCGGGGCAGCGTGCAACAGGCAGAGCTCTCCGCTATTGTAGATGGGGCGCTGGATATGCTGCCTGTGCTCCAGAATAGCAGATTGGTTGATGCTGCTCCTGGTTTTGGCTTGGAGCTCTAACCCTTCAGCAGCAGCAACAGCTTCACCGTCTGCGCCCCACGTCAGACCCAGCTACAGCTTTGGCCGCACTTTCCTGGGACTTGATAAATGCAACGCCTGCATTGGGACATCCATTTGCAAGAAGTTCTTTAAGGAAGAAATAAGGTCAGAAACTCAGAACAGTCGTTTTCTGCATAGTAACTTGAAAGCTGCCTGTTAGCATTTCCCAGTACTTTATTGGAAGCCAGTGGAAGATAACTTATCACCAGGCTGCCATTGCAGCATCTCATATTTTAAGTAATGTCTGTATGCTGCTGCTCTGTCTCTGTTTTCTCTTATAGCCATGCAGACCTGATCAGACCTCAGCCCTGAACTGTAACTTGAAAGCAGGAGTGAAAGGCACAGCTCTCTGCACAGGGGTGTCTCTGAAAGAGCTCAGGACAGTGATGGGGATGGAGTGGGGGGAGAGAAATCAGTGCGTTTCAGTGTGACTGGAAGTATGGTGCTATGAGCAGCTGAGAAAGGCGAGGGGAGATTTGCTTTGCGTTCTCCCAGTTGGATATATTAGCTTGCACCAGCTGCAAGAACATATATGTGCAGATTGCCTCCAGGTTGATGGGATGTCCACTGCCCGAGTCAGGCTGCTCCAAGCGACTTGAGGCTCAAAGCAGAGTGCATCTGCTGGCAGGAGGAAAATGTCACTGGTATGTTTGAGGAGAAAGTAAAAGGCAGCACTTGGCAGAGGAAGGGTTTATTGGGTCTGATGAGATTTATAGAGCCGGATGAATGTTCTTTTATAGAGCCGGATGCACTTTCTTTTATGGATATAAAAACCTGGGAGAGAAGGAATGACTATAGCAAAATTGTATTCTTAATGTTGTAATATGAGCGGTATGATGTTGGGCAAACCACTCTTTTTATATGGAGTGACTCCATGAAATGCAGCACAGTAAAGCAAGGAGCTCTGGATGAGGTGGCCATGCCAGCACTTTGCGTCCAATGCTCCCTTCTGCTCCAGTGCCCCCCGGCTTCCTGACCCCGGGCTCATACTGCAGGCAATGTGAGGGTATGCAGGTTGGATGGGGCCCTGGGCAGCCTGAGCTGGTGGGGGGCAGCCCTGCCCACAGCAGGGGTTGGGACAGCGTGGGCTTGGAGGACCCTTCCATCCCAAACCATTTTGTGATTATGTGATTCTCCTTGCAGCTTTGTGTCAACACTGGTAACTAGTTTTGGCCAAAACTACTGGAAAAGTTTGAAAAAGCTGGAATGTTTGTGTTGTTTCTTTTTAAATATAACCTTTCCTTCTTAATTTTTTTAATACTTATTTAATATAAATGTTTAAAATATTCTGTACTCCAAAGATAAGCAAAATTATTTTGGCTGAAACAAAAGACTTGGTATCATCCAGGATAATGAAAAGCAAGTTTGATTTTCTCCCTTGTTCATTTCTGGGCTGATCCAAACCCCACAGCTGGCAAATCAGCTCTTCATGCAGATCTCATCGAGCATCTTCTCTAAACCCAATCTGGCCCTGAGCAACGAGGCTCTGCACGAGGCTGACTTACTGCTGTGGCACAACACGGTGACGCATCTCATAGGCATCCAGCATGTGTGCCAGGCCAGCATCGGGCTGCCTGGAAACGATGCCAAGCATAGAGTGGCCATGACCCCAACTGGGACCCCCTGGCAACCCTGGGGAAACAGCTCTCCCAGTGCTGTATGCCCAGAGCTGGGCTCTGCGCTGCGTCACGCATCCTGGCACTGATGGCTGTGGGAGGCGGCTCTGCACTGGTGCCTGCCTGACATGAGCTCCCCTGAGATGGGCACGAGCCAAGTCACAAGGAACGTTTGTGCTTAATTAAAAAAAAAAAAAAAAAAAAAAGACAGAGAAGGAAAGAAAGCCCCAGCCTGTAGCCATCTCTTTCCTGTACGTGCCTGGCACGCTGTGCCTGCCTTGCAGATTAGGCTCTGGGAGGGGTCATGACGCAAAGCAAATCACAGCAAGGCACAGCAACCACTCTCTGCTCTTCGGTCCAATCTCACAACCAGCCAAAAAAATTATTTAAAAAAAAAAAAGAGGAGGGGGGAGTTCATTTTAGGTCAGATACTCAGATCATAGGGAAGCTCTGATTTCATACTGGGCAAAATGCCCCAAAGACTAAAATGCCCTGACCTCGGCGTGGAGCCAGCCGCTGGCTGCAGAAAGAGCCGGTCCATTTCTGTGTCCGAGAGTACCCCTGGCACGAGAAGCTACCAGCTCTTAGGAGCAGAAAGAGGCTGTGCACACTGATCCTTGGAGGGTAAATTTAGAGGGGAGGAAAGCTAATGAACCCCCTCAACATCTCTCAGTGTGGAGTTCCCAACTGGAAGTCAAAAAGAAAAATTAGCTTCAACCCTCGGCCTCATTAATGCCTTTTCATTTACCGGCAGCTAGCTGCTCCTGAAGGGCACCCCTTGCCTCTCCTGTTTCAGTTCTGAGCTATCATCAGCTTTAATTTATAGTGAGATTAAATTAAGAAATGCTTTCTTACGCACTCTGGCAGTGTATAATTAGGAGACCCCAGGGGCAGCCAGTTCAGCCGCTGGCCATGCTGAAGGCTGGGATTCAGCTGCGCCCTCGCATCTTGCCAACGAGCTTACAGAAAGCACCACTCAGGCAGGGCTGTGGGGGCTGCCCCAAAAAAACATCATAACAGCCTAACTGGTTGGCCCAAACACTCCCCTCCAGGGCCTGTGCAGGGGGAGCATTTTGGTGCACAGTGCTCATGGCCACAGCAGTGCCATGCATCTGGCACAAAGTATCCCCTCCTTATCCTGCCAAGATCCCCAAACACTTCTGTATGGGATGGTCTTGCATCCTGGCTGCTAAAACCCTGCTGGCTGTGTCTGAGGCACACGATGACCCTGGCGCTGTGTTTTCACCCCATATCCTACATCTCCCCTTATAGCAAGGGGGTTCCTGGTCATGGGGACAGCACCAGGCAGCCAGGCACCCTCATCTGAGCCTCCTCCTCTGGCCTCATACCAAGGGGTGGAAGGAAGGTGGCTGCCCAGAGCTGTGACCTGGCCAGGAAAACTGGCTGAGTGCCACAGAAAGCTTTGTAGCTGAGAAAAGCACTCAGTCATGATATTAAACTTTTTTTCCTAGGGACTTATCAGTGGCATTGAAAACTTCAAACAAAATCATAGAATCATAGAATCATAGAATGGTTTGGGTTGGAAGGGACCTTTAAGATCATCCAGTTCCAACTCCCTGCTATAGGCAGGGACATCTCCCACTAGACCAGGTTGCTCAAAATCTCATCCAGCCTGGCCTTCCAAGGAGCGGATATCCACAACCACACTGGACAACCTGTTCCAGCGTCTCACCACCCTCACAGTAAAGAATTTCTTCCTAATTTCTAGTCTAAATCTATAGTCTTCCAGTTTAGAAGCATTTCCCCTCATCCTGCCACTACCCACCCTCATAAAAAGTTTCTCCCCAGCTTTCCTGTAGGCCCCCTTCAGGTACTGGAAGGCCACTATCAGGTCTTCTCAAAGCCAGGTCTCCAGGCTGAAGAGCCCCAGCTCTCTCAGTCTGTCCTCACAGGGGAAGTGCTCCAGCCCTCTGATCATCTTCACGACCCTCGTCTGGACACGCTCCAACAGCTTGATGTCCTTCTTGTTTTGCAGGCTCTAAAACTGGACACAGTACTCCAGGTGGGGTCTCACGAGAGCAGAGTAGAGAGGCAGAATCACCTCCCCCACCCTGCTGGTCACGCTATCTTACATGATCTTTATTTCAGCATTAGTGCAAGGCCAGGTTGGATGGGACACTGGGCAACCTGATCTAGTGCCTGATTTAGTTGTTGGCTCATGGCAGGGGGGTGGAACTAGATGATCTTTCTAGTTCTTTTTATCCAAGCCATTCTATCCTTTTGTTATTCTATGATTCTATGATTAATGAAAAAAAAAACACCTGTCCATCATGCATCAACACCAAGTAAATCATAGAATCATAGAATATCCTGCATTGGAAGGGACCCATAAGCATTATCGAATCCAACTCCAGGCTCCACACAGGACCACTCAAAAGTCAGACCAAATATCTGAGGCAATCGTCTAGACACTTCTTGAACTCTGGCAAGCTCGGTGCCATGACCATGCCACTACCTCAGAGAGAAAGGTCATTCTGATAATTCCGAACACATTTATTTTCAGAAGTTTTTATTCTGCAGAGTACTTTAAAGTATCGATTATTCCTTTTCTGGCCAATTTCCCTTTGCAGCATAGGAAACCTCAAAACATTAGAAATTCCCTCTTAACCGAAACCCTGAGCCTTCTCCCTTCTTTTTTACTCTTCACATGGCCCAAATTTTGGTGTTTATCTCTCCTCTCCCCCAATAACATAATAATATGGGGCACCCCCATAACAAGGAATATTGTTAAGTGGGGAATGAATGTGGACGTTTTCTCCAAACACATTTCCACCCAGTCTTCTCACTGGGTGCACATGAGACCACACTTGAACCCACATGGGCCCCGTCCATGGCTTGGGAAGAGGTGCCCCAGTGGTGCTAATGGGGACTCCCCCCAAAATCCCCCAGACCTCTCCTCTGAGGTTTCTGCAATGCCCCATGGTGCCTGAGGGCAAAGTGATGGTCACGCTGGCGCGGTGGGCATTGGCGAGGTCTGTTAACCAGCTCTCCGTGGGGCTCTCGTTTTGGTTTGGCAGGTTTGACACCTGGCTTTCTTCTCATTTAAAGCTGCCCCCCAGCTACCTGCTCAGCTACTTGGGCAACTACACCGACGATGCCCAGAGCTGGCGGATGGTCGACATCACCCGCCTGACCACCAAGTACCAGCATGACCGGGCTGACCAGCGCATCTGCACCTCCCTGCTGAAGACCAAAACGTGCAGCCTAGAGCGGGCCCTGCGCCGCACCCACCGCTTCCAGAAGTGGCTGAGGGCCAAGCGCCTCACTCCCGACCTGGTGCAGGTCAGTGCTCCACCATGAAACCAGGGCAGCCCATCGGGACGCACAGGCTCTGTTCCTGCCTGGGGCACAAAGAGGAGGCCCAGAGTGCCCTGTGCTGCAGGTGTGCCAGGCATGGCCTCTTGGTTTTAATTGGGAAGGGCAAGAGCGGGGCTCCTGGCTTCTTCTGCAGGCTGATGGTGAACTCTTTTCAGTGGTGCCTGGGCTCTTTTCAGTGGTGTGCAGCAACAGGACAAGGAGTAAGGGACACAAACTGCAACACATGAAGCTCCATACAGATATGAGGAAAAACTTCTTTAATGTGAGAGTGACAGCACAGGAACTGGCTGCTCAGAGGTTGTGGATTCTCCTTCTCTGGAGATATTTAGGACCCATCCGGATACTTGCCTTTGCAGCCTGCTATAGGGAACCTGCTTTAGCAGGAGGTTGGACCTGATGATCCTCAGAGGTCTCTTCCAACCCCTGTGATTCTGTGATTCTGTAAAAGAGTAGCTGAGTGGCTCTTGAGAGCAAAACCACCCTCCCCAAATGCATCCCCCATCCCCTTTGAAACAACAGCAAAGTGTTGTAATAACTGTTGGCACAGGGTGGGGGCTGAGTGTGTTCTAGAATGAGCCCCTGCGAGGTGAGAAAGGATCATTCCAGTTCTTCTCTCTTTTCTTTCATCCTGAGAGCATCATTCTCACTTTAAAGAGGGAAGAGAAATGGACTTTTTTTTCCTAAAAAGGCAGCAGCTTCCCCCAGTCTGCACACTGCCACACTGCTCAGCCTTGCTGTGTGCTACAGACACATTACTTTAGATTTTCCACTTCGCGGATCCATATCTTCTGAAAATGAGCCCCCAGCTGAGCTGGCTGGGTCTCACACACACACACAAACAAATGTGCACATACACACGTAGCCACATACGTGTGCACATGCACAAGCACACACAGACACATGCATATTCATGTGCATACACAGTACTTCACAGTTGTGCAGAAGTTGCTCAGGCCAGGCTGTCCTGGCCTTGCTCCTGTCCATGTTCTCTGGGCGCTCACATTCCCCCCTTGCAGAGTAGGCACTAAGCTTACCCAGTCATAAGTGAAGAAGTAAAATTAGGATGCTAAATTTTAGCTCTTCAGTCAACAAAACACCCTGGGAAACTATCCTCATGGGCAAGGGTGCAGAGCAGAGTGGGCAGATCTTTAAGGAAGCTTTCCTCAAGGTGCAAAAACTCTCCATCCCCAGGTGTAGCAAGTCAGGAAAGGAAGGCAAGAGACCAGCATAGCTGAACTGGGACCTGCTGGTCAAATTGAAGAGCAAGAAGAAAATGCACAGAGGAAACAGGGACAAGTGCTATGGGAAGAGTATAAAGAAGCTGCTAGGCTGTGTAGGGATGGGGTCAGGAAAACCAAGACCTAGCTTGAACTAAACTTGGCAAGGGATGCCAAGAACAAGATAGACTTTTACAGGTACCTCAACCAGAAAAGGAAAGTCCAGGAGGCTGCTCCCCAGTGAGTGACACAGGCAAGCTGTTAACAACAGCCTAGGAGAAGGCTGAGGTACTTACTAAATGTTTTCCCTTGGTCTTCTCTGATAACTGGTCATCACACAGCCTCAAATGTTTGGTATGGTAGGAGGAGACTGGGAAGCAACATCCCTGCCACTGTAAGTGAAGTTCAGGTTCAGAACCACCTGAGGAACCTGAGCATCCACAAGTCTATGGGTCCTGATGAGATGCATCCCAGAGTCCTGAGGGAATTAGTTGATGTAGTCACCAAGCCACTCTCAATGGTATTTGAAAAGTCATGGCAGTCAGATGAAGTTCCTGATGACTGGAAAAAAAGGCAACATCACATCCATTTTTAAGAAGGGTAAAAAGGATGACCCCAGGAACTACCGACCTGTCAGTCTCACCTCTGTCCTGGGAAAGATAATGGTGCAGATCCTCCTGGAAGCTGTGCTAAGGCACGTGGAATACAGAAAGGTAATACGGGAAAACCAGCATTGCTTCATCGAGGGCAAATCCTGTTTGACCAAGCAAGTAGCCTTTTATGATGGTGTCACTACATCAATGGACAAGGGAAGAGCCACTGATGTCACCTGTCTTGACTTCAGTACGGCCTTTGACATGGTACCCCACAGCATCCTTCTCTCCAAATTGGAAAGATATGGATTTGATGGGTGGACAGTTCAATGGATGAAGAACTGGCTGCAAGATTGAGTCCAGAGAGCAGTGGTTGATGGCTCCATGTCTGGAAGGAGATCAGTGACTAGTGGTGTTCCACGGGGGTCAGTGCTGGGACCAATACTCTTTAATATCTTCATCAATGACATTGACAGTGGGGTCAAGTGCACCCTTGGCAAGTTTGCTGATGACACCAAGCTGTGGGGTGCAGTTGACACACCAGAGGGACAGGATGCCCTCCAGAGGGACCTAGACAGGCTTGAGCAGTGGGCCCAGGTGAACCTCATGATGTTCAACAAATCCAAATCCAAGGTCTTGCACCTGGGTCAAAGCAACATCCATTACCAATACAAGCTGGGGATTAAAGGATTCGGTACAGCCCTGGTGAAAAAGACCTGGGGGTACTGGTGGATGGCAAGCTGGACATGAGCAAGCAATGTTCCCTTGCAGCCCAGATAGCCAACTGTGTCCTGGGCTGCATCCAAAGAAGCATGGCCAGCAGGGCGAGGGAGGTGATCCTGCCCCTTTACTCTGGGCTGGTAAGGCCTCACCTGGAGTACTGTGTCTAGATGGGGAGTCCTCAGTACAGGAGAGATATGGACCTGTTGGAGCACATCCAGAGGAGGGCCACAAAAATGATCCAAGTGATAGAACACCTCTCCTACGAGAACAGGCTGAAAGATCTGGGGCTGTTCAGCCTGGAGAAGAGAAGGCTGCGAGGTGACCTGATAGTGGCCTTTTGGTATCTAAGGGGAGCTACAGGAAAGAAGGGTACAGATTCTTTAGTAGGGTTTGTTAGTAGTAATAGAACAAGCAGAAATGGCTTCAAGCTTAAAGAGGGTAGATTAAGGTTAGAGATAAGGAAAAAGTCTTTTACAGTGGGGGTGGTGAAGCACTGGAACAGGCTGCCCAGAGATGTGGTGGATGCTCCATCCCTGGAGACTTTCAAGGTGAGGCTGTATCAGTTCCTGGGCAACCTGATCTAGCTACGCATGTCCCTGTTCATTGCAGTGGAGCTGGACTAGATGACCTTTAAGAGTCCCTTCCAACTCTGAAGATTCTATGATTCTATGAGGTACCTTTGAAGTGAGCCTCAGGGCCAGTCCAGGAGGATGTGCCTAGAGACAAGCTCGATGGAACATCTCAGCAATCCCAGCAGATTTTTAAGTGAAGAGAGGTCCCAGCAGGCTGCAAGACCTGAATTAGTACATGTTGGCCTCAGGACTCTACCACTCCTGTTTTATGGTTCTTTGGCTCTGTAAATGAAGTGGAGGAATTGACATTAGGATGTAAATCTGTTTTAACAGCATGTAGAGTGGGCTATAGAACTATAGAATAGAATCATAGAATCATTAAGGTTAGAAAAGATCTTTAAGAACACCTAGTCTAACCACCAGCCCATCCCCACCATGCCCACTGGCCATGTCCCTCAGTGCCTCATCTACATGGTTCTTGAACACCTCCAGGGATGGTGACTCCACCATCTCCCTGGGCAGCCTGTGCCACTGCCTTACCATTCTTTTGGAGAAGAAATGGTTTGTAATAACCAAACTGAACCTCCCCTGGCAAAACTTGAAGCCATTATCTCTCTTCCTATCACTGTTACCTGGGAGAAGAGGCCGACACCCACCTTGCCACAACCTCCTTTAAAGTGGTTGTGGAGACTGATGATGTCTCCCCTGAGCCTCCTCTTCTCCAGACTGAACAATCCCAGTTTCCTCAACTTATGCAGAGGAGCACACTGGTCTCACTTGGTCCGACTTGCCCACAGCCACAGGAGCACCTCAGAAAATGCAGGCTAGCATGAGCCATCAGAAGGGGCTTCTTGGGATACATTGAGCCACTGTGAATTCTTTCCTGCAGCACCACTTTTCTGGCATTTTTGGAGGTGCTAACAGTGAGTGCACTGTTGATGCTCATTGCAATTCCCACCCTGTTTCACGATCCTGTGGTCACCCAAGGGTTCCTGCACCCCCCTCACTGCAGTATTGGCACTGAGACAAGCTATTGGGCTGAAGTAATTTTGTCTTTTGTAACAGGGAATCACAGCAACCCTTCACATCCTTGAATCAGGATGACAGACCGTGAAGTGAAGCTTTTCCACTTTGCGCTGCCTGCCCTGCCTGCCCCAGCTACCAGCAGAGCTGCCACATTGATTATTTCACCCATCACAATGAAAATCGTTATCAGAGGCAGCAAAGGCTTCACTGCTAAAATCCTGCTGGGGGTGGAGCTCAGCTCAGGCTTTGTGCTGTTGCCCATCCTGGCTGTTGTAACCCATGTAGCAGCACCACCGTACACCACTTTGCCTACATGTTGGACCAGAAGCCTGTCACTGCAAACCGCATTGTTGGTTCACCCTGTTGGAGGGGAATAACAACAAAAATGTGGTCTAGTTTCAGCATAGATTGTCTGCAGGAAAAGTTATAGCCCTGGCTACAAAGCATGGCCTGGAAAACATGCAAGGGCAGTAGCAGTGGTGTCTGCAGAGGAGATGAGTTCTGCGGCTTCATAGGGCAGCCTCAGTTTCTCTTTGTGGGGGTGAACAAAACCCTTGGCTTCAGGCGGACAGGAGCTGCATGTGCTTCATCACCTGCATCAGGAGTTTCCTGCTGGGTTCATCCCTTGGTTTGGTGAAGCTGTATCCAAGCAGCGGTCCATGGAGCAGCACTGAGCTCCTGGGATGTGCTGCTCTCCCTCGGAATGGCTGAATAGAAAGCAAAGTGAAGAAAATATGTCTTCCAGAGGTCATCTTTTCATCCTGTCTGATGGATTCTGGGTACATTGACATGAGATCTGCATACATATACGTACATGGGAGTTTAACACAGATCACATGTTATGCAGTAGGGAATAGAAATCACAGTTGAGTGTACTTAGGCATTGAAGGAAGTACTCATTATCAGATACAAAATGTAGGAATTTAATCAAAGTAAATAAGAAGCTTTCCGTATCAATCACAAACAAGATGTCAGGCTGCCTGTCAAGTCTTATTCTCCAGGGTGATAAGACGCTGCAAAGGACATGAGATATTCTGAGATAAATCAGCTTCTCCAATGTCTTCAAGTACACATTCTTCAAATTTTTCTTCCATTGGCAGTTTTTGTCTGACAGTTTTACAGCTATAGCTGTAGGTATGTTTCCATCATTCTGCTGGAAGCAGGGGCCCTGCTCTGCTGAAACAGTAATGCAGGTGCCAAACTTTCTACATTTGTGTAGCTCTGCCAAATCCAAAAGGCCCCACCACCCAATTTTTGTGGACCAGGGGTGTCATTAAACTGTAGGAAGCTGTGCCAGTAGTTGATATATATGTGGCAGCACCAGTGAATGAGCATCTGGAATGTTGCTTGGCTCAGTGGGAGGTGCTAGGGCTGGAAGCTAAGGCTGAGTGCTCTTCATGCACTCCCGTGTGCTTACATGGCTCCAAGCTGAAACCCCACTCACCAGCTCTGTGCCGATGTAGAAGGGAAATAACCGTGCTCCAGTCAGGTGTCGGTAACTGCTTTAGTCATGAAAACCCTGAAAGCCTTGTTGCCCTTCTTTGGACCTGCTCCAGCACCTCAATGTCCTTTCTGTATTGAGGTGCCCAAAACTGAACACAGTACTCAAGGTGGGGCATCACCAGTGCCGAGTACAGGGGCAGGATGACTTCCCTAGTCCTGCTCACCACACCATTCCTGATACAAGCCAGGATGCCATTGGCCTTCTTGGCCACCTGGGCACACTGCTGGCTCATATTCAGCCGACTGTCCATCAGTACACCAAGGCCTGTATACCAAGGCCCCTTTCCGTCAGGCAGCTTTCCAGCCACTAGTCCCCAAGCCTGCAGGGTTGCCTGGGGTTGTTGTGACCAAAATGCAGGACCTGACTCTTGGCGCTATTGAAACTCATACAGTTAACCTTGGCCCATCGATCCAGCCTATCCAGGTCCCTCTGTAGTGCCTTTCTATCCTCCGGCAGATCAACATTCCCTTCCAACTTGGTGTCATCTGCAAACTTACTGAGGGTGCACTCAATTCAAAAATGAACAGTTTGTGCAGGAAGGGCTGTGAGAGATCTTCCTCAAAGCTACCAAATGACCCAGGGAGATCCTGAGTCAAATTTTGCTCCCAGCGTGAAGAACGGCAGGCAGCAAATGTGAGCACAAGTGCCTTGTCCTCTGAAGAGTTTCTCGCAGCCACCAAATTAGAAAGTAAACCCAAAAGATAAATTTGGCTACTTGGATCATTTGGTAGAAACTTAGCAAAAGCCCAGCTCCAACAGAGGAAAGGCAGGGCAGCATTTCGGCACTGCTATCAGGAGCCCTCCCCACGTCACCTCTCCTCGGTAATTAAACACTGACATAAAAAAAAAAAGTCTTTTTCTACAACACAGGTATAAATGTATATGCCATTTATCCCAGCCGTAGGTCACTTATTACGATTTTACACATTCATGCCCCAAATTAAAAGGTGAAATACAGTGACGCTGAAGCCATTAGCCCAACATATCTTTACTCATTGCTGGCATTTACTAGAAAATATGCCCCGGTTATTCACATTTGTTTCTGATAGCTAATGCATAAGTTTATCAGAGAAATAATATATCTTGTGCTGGTACCCACTTACAAAGTTTATTAACAGTTTTAAAGCGTGCTTACTAACCTTAATGAAGAGTATTTCCAAGAATGCCACTTGTAGGCTAAGCAAGCGGGGAAGCACTCTGAAGACATTGTTTGAAGAGGGATGTGACTCACTGGCAGAGTGAAGGAGAGGAAGCCACAGGCCAGTGGTGCTGCCAAGGCTGGAGGCAGGAACGCAGTACTCAGCAAGGAGGGAAATGGGGTTGGTGGAGGCCATGGCCATGCCATGAAGGCTGGGCGCGATTTCCAAAACTTGTGGTATCTCATGCTGGAAGATAAACACCCTTCTTGTGTTCTGCCCCTTCACCAGGGTCTGTCCAGCCCCATGTTGCGCTGCCCATCCCAGCGTCTCCTGGACCGGATTGTGCGGCGCTACGCTGAAGTGCCGGATGCTGGCAGCATCTACATGGACCACCTCACCGACCAGGACAAGTTGCGCCTCCTGTACACACTGTCAGTGAATTCACACCCTATCCTCTTACAGGTAGGTACCATCTGCCCTGGCTGGAAACATCACCCCACAGCCCCTTGCAAGCATGAGATGTGCCCCAGTCTTTGCTGTCCTTTGCAAGCTCCCCAAAATTCATGGCGCATGTTT
This sequence comes from Pavo muticus, assembly GCA_016647715.1. Taxonomy (NCBI): domain Eukaryota; kingdom Metazoa; phylum Chordata; class Aves; order Galliformes; family Phasianidae; genus Pavo; species Pavo muticus. Next base: position 1,737,574 of record JACDJE010000160.1, on the reverse strand, counting down.
CTTCTATGGAGCTGGGTGATTGAAGCCAGACAGCCTCCTGCAGGCTCCTTGCATCAGCCTATGAAGTTGCTGAGAGATACAGATGCCCAACCCCTGAAATAAATTAGAGCCAGATGGGTTATTACAATAGCGCAACGTGAAAGACAGGGTTTTACGCATCCCCGATGTTTCAGTGTCATGTTTGCAATTGATAATATATTACCCAAAATCACAGCCTGTTTATAAAATCCAGAGCACCAGAGATCATGTTTTAGCGTGTGAAGTCAAGATACAGCATTCTGGTGGAACATGGATTCACAGGGCACAGATTTCCCAGGCTCAGTTTGCCATGGCTGTTACTAATGTTTGTGTACCTCTGGTTGCTAGCTCCATAGCAGAGTGCAGCTCTGCAGAGGTGTTTGGTTGAATCCCACATACAATTGAGCTCTGAGTTTGAAGGTAGAGAGCTTCTCTGGTCCACTCCTGGCACATGATCTCCTTTCTTCCCTTGTAGGTGTCTCCAAGGGAATATCCTCACCACAATCTGTCCTCTAGCTGTCACTGCTATTTCTTGCATCTCTTCCACCTGCCTCAAGCCACTGTGCTCCTCTACCCAGGGAGGGGGAACAATGCTCAGTGGAGCAGTTGGGCAGTTTCCACCCTGGGACATAGAGGCCTGGGGCAGCTTCACTGCCAGCACAACAGAGATGTTGTAAGCTCCATTCAGATGTCCCCAGCGCAGCAAATATCCAGCACCTCTGTCTGGGAGCCTGCAAAGTCTCATCTTACAGAATGGCCACACAGGTCTTAGAAATCAGTAAAAACTGCTCTGGCTCCACCTCACCTTCAAGCTGTGACGTCAGCTCTGCCATTCTCATGAGGGAGCCATCAAAAACCCCACAGAGAAACCTAAAATTAGCACTTCTGTGCCTAAAAATTTAATGAATTTAAAATCTATTATTGTCTTATACTTTCCAATTAGTCTCCTTCATGAAACAGGCCTTGAAATATCAGACTCTTCTTCCTTAGTTGCCAAATGAAAAGAGAAATGTAGTATGGAGCAGTGCTGCCAGGGCATTTGAAGTTACCTGGGAGGTGGGCTCATGGGCAGAGAGCATGGTGAGCAGGGCCAGGTATCAGCGCTGCTCTCCCCTCTCCTGGCAGATCTTCCCCGACGTGGAGGGGTGGCCTTTCCCACGGTACCTGGGCTCCTGTGGGCGGCTGGTGGTCAGCGCCAGCACCCGGCCCCTGCGCGACTTCTTCAGGGCAGCCCCTGAGGTGGCAGCTGACCTGGCCCTCCAGCTCCTCGCCGTCCTCCGCTCCATGGGCACCAACGACCTCAACTATTTCTTCTACTTCACCCGTGTGGACGTTGGCACCTTTGGCGTGTTCAGCAACGGGCATCTGTTCATCCGGGATGCCAGCACAATGGGCATCATCGACAAGGAGGAAGGTACTCAGCAGGCTCTGGGCCCATGCGTCTGTCATAGGGGGGCTTGGCACAACAGGGCAAAACAAATAATTCACCTATTATGTCCAGCCCTTCTGCTGATTTATTTTATTTATTTTTTAATCAACCAAACATCACTTGCTAAGCTTAAACAACAGAAAGTTCAAGGAGAGATTTACCAGCAGGAAGAGGCAGTGCCTGCCATCCTGGCTCCAAGCAGGGAAAGCAGCAGGCATTTTGCTTTTGCCTTCAGTGGAGCGGTGACCGATGGATGCTCTGCGTGCCATGTGGGTCTCAGTCCTTCATCTTCCCCTCTGTAATGGGCAGCAGCATCCAGAGCGCTCTCTGTTATGCACTCACTACATTACTTCTCTTTTGTAACACATTTATCACACAAATGTCAGTATTTGCAAGGAGATTCTTCATAGGTTCATTTGCTTCAAGTAAAGCATTGGGTCTTTTAAGGTGTTTTTACCACAGTAACTAATAGTATTAATACAATAATAACAAAATCCCTCCTTGGTCAGTTTTGCTTAAAATGAAGGATTGCTATTCACTTTCCACAGGTTAAACTGGTCTACTACTGGAAGTAGAGTTAGCCAAAGAATATTCCAAAGAATATTATTATTTAACAATTTCATTTTGAGTGTTTAGTTTTTCAGAAGACCTTTGCTCAACTTGAACATTCAGCTTAATGCATCTCAAATATTCAGAAAGAGTTGTCAGAGGATTTTCCACTCAGTATTTTTTTCTTGTCCCAGCAGATATTATGGTTGTCTTGACTCCAGCTAGATGAGCTGTTTTTGCAATTTAATGATTTTGGGTAACGTGGAAAAAATACGGGTTTGACTGTTTGTAGTGGTTTCTGTAGGAACACCATATTCTAGGTTACTGCTCGGGTTTTTCTCATTTCTTCCGCACCACTTTGACCCGACAGACATCTCTCCATTTCCTCTGCAGGGCAGTTCAGTAGAGTTCTGTCATTCAGCAAGGTACGTGTATTTCAGTAGGAAAAAGCCCATACACATATTGCACAGTGTACTTTGAGGTGAAAAGTAGTAGTATCCTTTAGAGAGTAATAAACCCTATATTAATTCAGAGGTACAGACATACATGATTATGCAGCAATTTGCTCCCATCTTTCTAACAGCTGTTTTAATTATCTTTATCAGGGAGCCAACCGATCGATGGCCAACAGGAGTATAAGGATATCTTCAGCTGCTTGACTGTGGACTGCCAGTCTGCATTTGTGTCCTGTAACTCCATCAGAGAGAAGCAGAGCCTTGTTATGGTGTGTCAAGAGCTTTTACCTAAGCTCCTGAAGGGGAAATTCCTGCCGCCTGTACAGGAGAAAATAGACAGCTTCCTACAGCACTGCGCAGAGGGCCTCGCTGATGACGAGGACATCAATGAGGCAATGGCAAAGCTGGCACAGCTCCTGAAGCCTCTGCAGTCTTGTGATTCACGTTTTGCCTACCGCTACCCAGACTGCAAATACAGCGACAAATACTGATGGTTTTGGAGGAAGGCTGTCCAAGAAGGATGAGGCAGGGTCATCCCCAACCAGTGTAAGAAGAAGGAGGAACCAGAGAAGCTGAATGGAGCTGCACCAATTCCGGAGCTTCCTCACAGAGATGGAGGAGTTGGGAACAGAGTGCACACAGGATTTATTGTTCATCTCCCAGAGATGCATTTGTTACTTGGGATGTTAGATGTGATGTAAGGCTTATGGATTATAAACATTATCGTGAGTGACAGAGACTACAGGATTAATAAATCTTCCTCATGTGTTTTGGCCTTGGAAGAGTTTTCCATGCCATCCATTAAAGAGAAGCCCTCTGAAGGCGATGCGCTCACAGCTAGCTAGATAGCAGAGTTTTATTGCTGAGAGCAACTTCCTGATCAAGATGATATATACATAATGTGGATGGATGGAAGCATTTAGGACTTTCTTTGTGGAGATTTTTAATGCTCTAAAAATCATAGATAAACTGAGCCACCTGATGAGTTCCTTACCTTCATCCATCACAGATCACTTTTATAGAATATTTAAATTTTATTAGTTTTATGGCACACAGAACAGAAAAACGCAATCAACAGTATTAAAAAGCTGAAAGACCCAATGTCTCTTGAGACCTAATTTTTCTAATCCTCAAATATAATTACTTTTAGTCTTTTCCAAGTTGATGGGCAGTAATTGGAGTCTAATAAGGGTTCTTGTTTACAGGTTAAAAACAAGCCAAAACAACAACAACAAACAACTCTTAGATGTGACTGTCCAGAAGACACTTTCATACTTTTTCTCTCTAAAGCAAACTGGAAGGAAGCATTCAAACAAAACCATTCAAATGGGAAGATTACCTTAAGAAGAGAAACGACATGGCCAGAGGTTGAGATATTAGTTTACCCTAAGCAGTGAAACCAGCTGAACATCTATCCCTACTTCCTCATCCATTTGCCCTTTAAAGGAGAAATCAGAAGTCAGTTCCAAAGGAGTGACTCAGGTACATAAAATTTGAGGTGGTGGACTCGTGTTTTCACACAGAATTAGACACATGTGCCTTGTTTTGTGCAGAAAGGTTGCAAAAGTTGCAGAATAGCAAAACACGGTTTGCCTAGAATCAAAGAATGGCTGAAGTTTGAAGAGATCTCTAGAGGTAACCAGGTCCAACCCCTGCTCCAGCAGGGACACCCAGAGTAGAGTGTCCAGGTGGCTTCTGAACATCTCCAAGGGGGAGATTCCACAACCCTTCTGGGCAGCCTGTGCCTGTGCTCCATCACCTGCACAGTGCTGGTGTTCAGATGGAGCATCCTGAGTTCCAGTTTATGCCCACTGCCTCATGTCATTGGTAACCATCTAACATATGTTGATCCCCAATCCATGAGCTCTTTGTGAGGTGTCAGAGAAACACACTAAATTTTCCCTATGCTCAAGGGGGCTACTTCTCTTCTGGTATTCAGGCACGCAGGAGTCACCGACCATATTTGACTAAGCTGAGTCAGAAACTAAATGTTCTGGATCCCCCTGTAAGTATTTTCATCATGGAAACAGTCTTCCTCTAGCCATGGTTCAAAAAAGAAACCAGTAACAAGCATAAAACCAGAAAAAGATGAGAATGCGTTTGCATTGCAAATGATTGTTCAGAGCTAAAGGGAGCAGGAAAGCAAGTCAAGATTTTGTGCTGGCTGTGGAGGGGTTCTACGCACACAGAGCACCGGGCCTGGGGTTAAAGCAATGCACATCAGGTATCCAAAAACACATGCCATTCTGACACTGGGAAAATCTGACCTAGGACATTTATTTTACTTTTCCTCTTGGCATGAAACATCAAGTACACCTTTCACCTCTCAAGAAGCAGAAACATTGAAAATAATTTGTAGGTAAATTTAGCTTCAGGTCCAGATGGTTCAACAGAAAAAAAATGTTTAAATTTACAGCCTAAGCTACTGTTGCAGCCCTCTTTCATGATTTCAGTCTATTTCTACATCGTGGCTCTCTTCCAGTATGAAAAACATGTCCTTTGCTAGATCCATAAGGCTGCCTAACAATCTGTTTTCAACAGTTTTTCTGGAATCTGTCTGCATCTTTGATCTCTCAGTCTGTGATTTTACCTAAAGCTGCACCTTGGCACCAGGCCCCTTCCCCTCCAGTGAGTTCCCCCCACTGGCAGCCCCTCACTGGGGAAGGAAAATCTCCTGCTTCACCACCAGTCACTAATTAGTAATTACGTGCTACCCCCTGGGCTGCTTGTTGTCATCTTGCACTCAGTGCTGAAGGGCAGCATAGTTCCTATGTTTGTAGGCAAAATTGCCCAAAAAGCCCTAAGGGGAAGAACTCATCTGGTCCAATAGAATCATAGAATCATGGAATGGTTTGGGTTGGATGAGACCTCAAAGCCCACACCGTCCCAACCCCTTCTGGGGCAGGGCTGCCCCCCACCTGCTCAGGCTGCCCAGGGCCCCATCCAACCTGGCCTTGAGCGCCTCCAGGGATGGGTCACCACAGCTTCAGCTTCTCTGGGCAGCCTGTGCCTCACCACCCTCTGGGTAAAGGATTTCTTCCTCACACCTAACCTAAATTTCCCTTCCCTCCATGCTGCAGGAGAGAAATAATTTGCAAACAATGGGTCTGTGGAAAGGTCTTCACTGTCAACTCATGACTCAGGTCTGAGCCAGCAACAGGTAAAAGGACCAAGAGGTGTCATATGGCCTTTGAGTGGACCCTGACATCCCGTGATCCTAAAATGCCACGTGGGAGGAATGGAGGAGCTATGGCCTTACTCTGCTGCTGGGCCCAGGTGGCAAAATGTCAGCAGGAGTTTTAAGGCACGTGGGTTCTACTTTCATACAACTTGATTAAAAGTTGTTGAAGTTGAGAAGGGTGTCCCCACTTCCTTCAATAGGCTTTGATATGATTTTTTTTCAAACGTGATTAAAAATAACTGAATCACGGATTTAAAAATATGAAAGCAGCAGAAGCTGCGCTGATCAGCAGTTTCTCTTCAGACATAGATTACAAAGGCCAAGTCTATGTAAGACCATGACTAATATGCCAGCCACAGAATCAGTCCATGGCTCAGAAAGTAATAATTTTCCTAAACTAAATCTTGTTTCCCTGTATTTCTCTGGCCTTCTTTTTTCACTGCCAATTTTTTACTTTAATATTTTCTTTTCTCTTGGCAGTCAGGCCCTGGAATCAGTGCCCACCCTGTCTGCCAGCTTCAGTCAGGCCTTGAAATGCTAGTAGGCCATGATCCAAAAGGATGTGAAATTAATTTATAAATGGCAATTATTTTAAACCTAATCCTCCCCAGAAGAACTCTCGAGTAATTTTTTCCTCTCTGCATTTGAGTTATTTCTGACAGTGGCTTTGTGCAAGCCTTTGCAAACTGTTCCTGCTAACAACATAGAGCATTCCAGGCCTGCTGGTTTCTGCAACAGGAAAAGGAGCTGCCTCGGTCCTCTACCAGTCCTATATGCAGTCTGAATGCTTCCTATATCTGTGCGGTCTTTATGTCCATGTGTTTATTAGGTGTCTCTCCTGCTGTATAATATCCTGCATTTTTTTAAGCTTTTATGTCAAGAAAGTCTTGGTTCATAAAACTGTATTTTCTTCCATGTTTCATCTAGTGGCGTACTTTAATACTCTCATTTCTCAGAGTGGCAGCAAGTGATTGTCACTTTACTCCCTACGCCCCTCTGGGCTTCCCACAAGGTGCTATCCAGAAAGCATTGTAGCATTTTCAAGAATCTGGCATTGGTGCTCAACAACTCCTTTTTGCTGGAGCAGCCAGACAAACACAATTTGAGTGAGGGCCCTTCCAGCAAGCTCAGCCAACCAATGTTCATTGCAGGTGCTTTTTATTTGCCTTCTGATTTTCTGAGACTTTAGGGCGCTCTTGGGTCTCATCTGCCAATCACTCTCTACAGCCAGGTGCTCTAGATACTTTATTGCTAATTCTTCCTCAGTGAAACCTCAGCTTCTTCCATTATCACATGAATCTGGAGAGAAAGGCCATAAAAAAATTATTGAATGTCACAAGACATTATGAAATCACAACAGCCTGCACCAAGGCTTTCTGAATTGGTTTAGCAAGATGCATTAGTTTGATTAGTAGATGTATCTAGCTGCCACTGTGTCCTATGTTACTCTAACTCACTGCTAAAAGTAGCCTGGGTAGGCATCTTGAAATTCAGAACAAACAAACATGAATTTCAGGGAAAGAAAAATAAAATGGAAAAAGCTGCTCACAGAAAGTGCGGATGTAGAGATGGAGGTACCCTTTTCTTCCTTACTGGTTAGAGAAAATGGCCAAATCGTCTGCTTTCCTCTGCATGTAGATGAACTGAGCCAAAGGGTGTATGGCCAGTTCTTAGCACTGCTCATCAAGGAAGGCTTGAACAACTAAAAAGAGACCCACAAGGAAGGGTAAGGTTGACCCAGAAGTCCAGAAAAAAGAAGACAGAAGAAGAAAAACAGACAGAAAGATGGGACAGTTGATAAAAATAATCAAACAGAAAGAAGGTAGCAATAACAGGATGAGAATAAGCTGTTAGAATTCTGTGATTCTATGATTCTTCACTTCAGTGTCAGACAGGAATGTGGGTTTATGTGGTAGATAGTACGCTAGATATGCTGCAGTAAGACTAGCATGGAAATGGGTAGAGGAGCTGCAAGGTCTCTACTTCTAGGAGATCTGAAGCAAAAGCAGAGCCTCATGATTGCACATGGCTCCTAGAGGACTGGAGGCTGGCTGCTAGAGATTATCCATGCAAGGGTGGCTGCTGATGTTGGGAGACCCACTCACCTCAGTTACCTCCAGCAGGTGTGACAAAATGTCAGCCCTTAGAGCTTTGGTCCATATATCTTACATGGAGACAAATTCTCCTAAAAAAGGAGAAATTGGAGGACCACCTCAAGAGAAGGGGCAGCAAGAATAAGCCAATTTTCTCATTACAGATAGAAACTGTTTCTGGGATAGTTCTACTCTGCAGCATTTTACATCTGTGCTCTTTGGAGCAATGAGAGGAAGCTCTTCTTTCTCCACAGGTTTCCAGTTGGAGCTGAAGGATGCTACTTGTCCTATAAAGGAGTCCCCATTGCTACCAGCACTCCTTGATCCTGCCCTAAGGGCCATCAAAATCCCACTACTGTTTCTCACCTCTTCCTATCAGCAAGCTGGGTCAGGGGCTGATTATGTGACCCCCAGCCCTCTCCTAATTTTATTGGGAACAAGACAATAAATGTTTCCTCAGCAGGAAGAGACAACGAGTACTGGTAAGAGCCAGAGCTGCACCTCCTTCACCTCCACCAGGTCCCCACGTAGCACCTATCCAAGAGCACCTCACTTCTTTACGGATAAACTGGCTGGGATTTGCAGCTTTTTAACACCAAGCTCTATTCTTTCTAACACAATATATATAAATTTAGTCTAAAGCAAACTTTTTCAGTGTTTGAAAGAGAAATACTCCAGTCTCTTCCCTTGGGAATTTAAGTAACAAGTTTGTTAGGTTTCTTAGTCCTATAGTACTACTCAACGACAATGCATACAGCTACAACCTTGACTTACATAGTTCATCTGCTATGTTACATGTAAAGATAGCTTTTTAGACTAACACCCACGGAAATGTCATGTTAAGTTCAGCGTATTATGCGTTTTAAAAGGACTGTGTCAGTCATGCAGTATTTCTTTTTTCTTTCAAAATTTAAACATTCAGTTGGATGGAGGCTTGTCAATTTTATTCCTCTAGTGATGTCTTAAAATAGTGAGCTTTTCTTCTTCTTCTGGAAAAAAAAAAATAACAATAATCAAGCCATTATGAATAATCAGACTTTTCACAGTGACGAAAAGACCTCCCTCTCTTTGTGTTCTTGGTATATGAAGAACTCAAGAGAGCTTCACCTTTGGATTTTTGCTCTGCTCTGGCTAGAGCAGCTGTAAACATTGACTCATTCTTTCCAACCTCCTCAAGCTGGAGACAAATAAAAAAAAAACCTGCCCTTAAACGTTTGTACTACCTCTATTAGCCAAACAAAGCAAGGATTTGCCTACAGTCCAGGTACTGATGAGGAACAGGAGGGAAAAGACACTGGAAGGATGATGGCACTAGAAGAAATACTCTCTTGCCAGAGCACTCATAGCCACTCCAGAAGTCACTGAGGGGAGTCTCTGTATCACCACTTCTCTTCCAAAATGGAAATCCCCTCAGCAGATGGGCAAAGCGTAGGAACAATTGCCCAGGTTTTGGGAAACTATTTACATATCCTTTCCCATTTTCACTCACAGCATTGCTTGCATTGCTTGTCCACTTCCATCAGAGATGGGGACCTTGTGTCACCTTTGCCATTGTGAAGGCTGCAAAGGATCATATCTCACAAGTCCCAGAGAATCACAGCATTTTCCAAGGAAGACTGGGGTGATGCCTGCTTCTCAGGGGCTTCCATCATAGAATCATGGCTTGGGTTGATGGGACTTCAAAGATCATCTAGTCCCAACCCCTGCCATGGGCAGGGCTGCCCCCTACAAGCTCAGCTGCCCAGGGCCCCATCCAACCTGGTCTTGAGCGCCTCCAGGGATGGGGCACCACAGCTTCTCTGGGCAGCTGTGCCAGCGCCTCACTGCCCTCTGGGGAAAGAATTTCCACCTAACATCTAACCTAAATCTCTCCTCTTTTTGTTTAAAGCCATTCCGCTTCATCCCATCACTATCTATCTGTGTATAATGTTGATTGTCCTCCTGCTTATAAGCTCTCTCTAAGTTTTGACTGTTTTCTGGGTTCACTCACAGGGGCTTCCCTTTTTGTCTACAAGGGTGGCTGAAAGAAAGCAGCTGTATGAGCAGAATGGTGAGAAAATCTCAGAGGGAGCTTGCTTTGTCAGAGTGCTTTGAGAAAGCTCTCAGAAGTGAAGCAGTTCAGGTTTTTATCCAACAGTAGCGTTGGCGTTTCCGAGTGTGTCATCCGTCGGGAGCGGACGTCCCACTGGAGGGGGGATGGGTGGGGGCTGTGGGGCTGGGCTGAACTTCACAGTTGCACTCTCCTAGGTAGGAGCCAAGCAGAGCTTGCTAAAAATACAGCTTTTGCATGACCAAAGGATTGTATTTACAGCAATATAAAGTTACAGGGAAAGGGAGGCCGAGCAGAGTAGCTTCCAAATGGAGAACACAAACACAAATCTGACCTTGACCTTTCACAGAAATATGTATATTTTTACTCTAAAAATTAGTCTAACCCTTCAATACTGGAAACTCATCTTTCTGAGCCGTGTATGGAGCCCAGCAGGAAGGCCTCATCTGCTGTGATGGCTGCCCAAGTTCTTCTTGAAGTGCCCTGCAACAGTGGGATCTGTTTAAAGACACCACATTAGAAACTCAGAGTAAATGTGTACCAACAATAAATTAAAAAAAATAACTACAAACACACCCCAGGTGGCTAAACAGCAGCACAGCAGCATGATTCAAAGCAAACAGACACCTTCAAAAAGCAGAAATCAAATGCAGAAATTAGGCAAATTAGGTGCAGAACCACAATAAGGCAGTCCCAGAAAAAAAAAAAAAGAAATAAAAGGAGCTACTCGCTAACAGCATGATGCTGATAAAAACAAATAAACAAAAAAAAAAACACCAATCAAGACATTTCTCCAACACAGCAGAAGCAGAACATCTGCCAAAAGAGGTGCTGTGGCCAGCAGCAACCCTGGCACAAGGAGACTTGGGGAAGAGAAGGCTGCGGAAGAAAATGAAATCAGTCTTTTGCAAAGATACTCACAGGCAGAGCCTCAAAGAGGAAATAGGAATAGGAGCTTCAGCCCACCTGCTTAAAGCAAAATCAGGTGAAATCTAAACCTCCCTGGGCTTTAGAGTGTAAAACCTACATGTTGGAGGTGAGAAATGTCACAGACCTCCCCTCTACAAATGGAACTTAGATGTTGTTCTGCTTCCCATACACAGCAGCAGAGTTCTGGCCCACTGCATCAGCCCCAGTGAATTTCCCAGGTCACAGAGATGGCTGGCAAGGAGGGCTAGGGCTCCCTGGGGAACAACAGCTCATGGATGGGCTCCCATTCTGATGAGCAGGGAAACATCTTCCTGGGTGGAAAAAGTACTATCTGCTTTGTGATATCCATGAAATTAAAGATGTGAATAATTTAACAATATTTATGAATAAAGCTATTGCAACATAGCTACCGATGACTCACTGTCTTCTCAGGGAAACACCCTAATTTTCCACTGATATTTCCTTTTGGAGAAAAAAGAACACCAATTCTTGAAGGAAATAAGCTTATCCTAATGCATAAACACCATCTTAATATCTGTGTTGTGAGTGGGAGGGAGAGAGATGGGTAATAGGACATGGGAGCTTTGAGATCCCAGATCTATTACATTAGCTTGCCAGCACAGCCACTTCATGTATCTGGAAATATTCATTCAGGACAAACCTTCACCATAATCAAAACCAAACAGTCATTCAAAAATGACTCTTGTTTAGTTATAGAGGGCAGGTGCCCTCAAGAGACTTTTTGTTTCAACAACTGAAGCAGCTTCTAGTGGCTGTACACAGATTAAAACAAGTATCTCTCCTCTGCCAGACTCAGAATGGTGCAAAGGATTCAAACAGATGTTTGTTTGCTTTTTGGAGTTTAGGAACCTCAGGAATGGAAAAGCAGACCAACTCCTTTTAGTCCATTTACTCCTCATTGAACCTAGTTTTTGTCCTCTGCTGACCTGACAATAACAATTGCAGACCTAAGGCAAAATGGCTGTAATGAAATACCACCCTTTCCTAAGCTCCCAGCCTGCAGGAAGTGCTCCCAGTTTGCAGAGTTCAGAGTCCATCAGATCAACCTCACACCATTAAGCTGACTCCACCTGTTGGAAACATACACGGGATCATTTCCCAGTCCAATAATTTGCCATGAGAAATCACCTAAAAACAAGCAGAGAGAAGGGAGAGTGGGTTGGGCATTCCCTGAGATTGTACAAGAAGAGCGAGAAGTGCAGGGAGGACATCCTGGGCAGGGGATCATGGTGCCATAGGAAATGAACCTGCCAAGAGGCAAAATCAAGAAAAATAAACAATGTCAGAATAATTCGAGTTAAATCAACATGAAAATAGAATTTCAGTGGAAACTAAGGTGGAAGAGAGTTGGAGGGACATGAAATTCTCATAGTTCTCAAACTTTAAGCCATATAATGCCATAGAATCATAGAACCTTAATGATTGGAAAAGACCTCTAAGATCACCCAGTCCAACCATCAGCCCACCCCCACCATGCCCGCTGCCCATGTCCCTCAGTGCCACATCCACACGGTTCTTGAACACTTCCAGGGATGGTGACTCCACCACCACCCTGGGCAGCCTGTGCCACTGCCTCACTGCTCTTTTGCAGAAGAAATTGTTCCTAATATCCAACCTGAACCTCCCCTGGCACAACTTGAGGCCATTCCCTCATCCTATCACTGTTACCTGGCAGAAGTGGCCAGCCCCCATCATGCCACAACCTCCTTTCAGGTGGCTGTAGAGAGCAATAAGGTCTCCCTTGAGCTTCCTCTGAACTCCAGTTCTATACCCTTATCAGCCCAGCTAAGTGTATCACCTTGCCAAAATAAATAAACAAACAAAATAAATTCCAAATAAATTTTCTTGTACCTAGTGGATATGTCATTGTCAGTGACAGACATAGACTCATGGACAGCACTGATCTAATCTCCTCATCACATCTTCTAGCTTTGAAGTTTCTCCTAATGCCAACCTGCTCCTCAAATTCAAAGTCTTGCATTACGTGCATTGAGAGAAGCTGATGAGCTTGGCTGAGGAGCAAGAAGCATGTCAATGCACTGAATGCCTTTGTTAAGGCTACTTAGTGGTGACAGAAAGGTAAAGAGTATGGAGTTAAAGGTTAAGAGAAGGTGATGTGTATTTTAAGAAGGAGGATGAGCACAACCACAGAGAAGTGCTGAGATGAGCATGCAAAGCCTAGAAGACATCTGAGAAGGGAAGAGTTCCTCCTACGGTAGGTTGAGAGCTTGCAAAAGCATCTGGGCTAAGAACAAGGCATGAAAAAAAAAGAAAGGAGAAGAAAGGAGAAAAAAGAAAAGAAAAGAAAAGAAAAGAAAAGAAAAGAAAAGAAAAGAAAAGAAAAGAAAAGAAAAGAAAAGAAAAGAAAAGAAAAGAAAAGAAAAGAAAAGAAAAGAAAAGAAAAGAAAAGAAAAGAAAAGAAAAGAAGACACACAGAGCAGAGAGCAGCTGTCCTGTTTTATGTAGGATTTTTTTCTGCATTTTTTCAAGTTTTTGACAGCAGACACCCCATCCGGCTTCCAGAAGATGAGCAGAAATGGACTTCCCTTCCCCCCAGTCACAGAAAAACCTCTGTTTTAGCTCCCATCTCCACCACCCATGCAGCGCACAAGTTCCCTGGGTATTTGCTGTAATGGCAACAATGCCAAACATGGGTAATAACTGGAGGAGAGGAAGAGATATGGAGAAGCAAAACACTTCAGCCTTCTGTCCTCCACACAGGTGCCAAAATCTGCTAGCACAAACCTCCTCATCTCTTCCCAAGGTTCTTTCTCAGCAGAACTGCTTATTTATATATATTTTTTCCCCTAGCACCATCTCCATACCAACACGCAGCCCGGCACCACCCAGCCCCACACCCAAACGCTCGTGGCTGCAGGGAAGGAAGTGGGGTGATGTTGGTGGGCTCTCAGCCTCCTACCTGCCACTAGCCAGCAGGGACCAGTGGGATGGGCGGGCTGGAGCCAGCTCCTGGTGAGCACAAGGCCAATCCAACACCTATTTAAACACAGCAGCACTTCATTCACGGCTGTCTTATGTTCTCCAATCTTGTAGTTGTGTAAATAAGCCTTTGACAGCATTAGCCACGGTATTCTTCAAAACACTGCAATAATTGCTGCAGACTCCATCAATCTCTGTAAACAGCATTTTGCACTGATTTTGAAAATTAGAACCTAAGTTGCACTTAGGATAATTGCCAGCTCATTTTGATCTGTGCTGGAAAGTTCATCCCACTTTCGCTTTTTACTTTGAAGCAGTTCACAAAGCAGCTGTTCAAAGGTATCACCAACTACCAAACACACACATGCACTGTTTACCCATTAGAAAGGATGGAGAGAGGTTCACTGAGCATTCATTCAAATACTTTCAGCAATTTTTTTCCTTTTCTTTTTTTTTTTTTTGTTTGTTTGTTTCTTGGGGAGATGTTTTCTGCTCTGTCTCCAGCGTAGCCCAGCAGAATTCCTGAGGAGGACTTAGATACCTGGCTGCATCTTTTCTTACAGCCAGAGAGTACAAACATTGTTCAATGCACACAGACACAGCAATTTCCTTTAGTGCTGTGATGGATAACAATGGCTATCCACATGGATAACCCATGTGGAACGTTGGCATGGAAAGCAGCATCAGACAGAGGGTTGGGCCAAATACGGAGCACCACCCCTAAACCCACTCCAACTCAGCATGCTGCAGCCAAGCAGACCCCAAGGCCAGAATAATTGGTTCTCAGTAGACTCAGTTGCCCCCCATTCTCCTTCCAGTGGCCAACATAAGAGCTGGCAGAGCCGCTCTTGTAAATGAACACATCCCCCAAATTGCTAGCATTTAATCCAGGACAGCACTGATAGTGCTGGTATCTCAAGCAAGACAAGGTCCTGCACATAAATACAGAGCAGAAAGTGCCCCAAGACTTTCCACAGCTCCTGAGCTGCTGGAATATGTTTCTAGATCTTCAGCTCTGTGGACGTTTACCCTTTGAGGTGGCCTTACATGGAGTGCAGTGCAGCAGCTGCTGAGCTCACTGCCCAGTGCCACTGCCCTCAAAAATCCCCCCACACTCCCAACCAAAACCAAACTGCAGCAACTAACTCCCTTCCAACCATTTAAAGCTTTTGCATGCAGTGGTCAGCCAGCTCTGTCAAAGCACGTTTACCTTTTCCCATAGGCTCTGCAGTAACTGGACTGCACATCCCACCTTTGGGTGGGAGTCTTTCAGGGACTGCTGGACCCATGAATTCAGGGAGTGCTGTAGCCCATTCCTTCAGGTACTGTCCCCTCAATTAACAATCAGTTGGTCTTTGCTCTCCTCTGCCTGTTTGGTTCTGGTCTTCCTTTTCACCAGCTTCAATCCCTAACAATGTGTCATCTGCAGCAACAATGTGCATTGAAGCTGAGCCTGACAATCCCCTCCATTAGAAAAATGGTGGTGCAGGATTGACTCTCGAGAAGGGTGCTCCATTGCGTTAAAAGCCTGACCATGCTGCCCTCTGCCAGAGAGGAACCATCATCCTTCAGTGAAAGTCAGTAGGGAGGCAGGAGTCTCTAACAAAAAAAAAAAAAAAAAAAAAAAAAAAAAAACCATTTCCATCCCATCTCCGTCCTCCCACATTTTCTTTACCTGCTGCATACACCCACTGCCCTGCCAAGCCCCAGGTGGGGCAACAGCAATTGTGATCACCATAATGGGTAATCTCCTGGCAACAACCTCTCCCTCCCATTCCCAGCACTGACACTATGGGTTGTGAGAATCCAGCCTCCTCCCTGCTTAAGGTCTTTCAGACCACAGACATCACCCAGCGCCAGGGTCAAGGCTCCTGCTGGATCAGTTGTTGTCCCCGTGTCCCTTGTTTAGGCCTGATCCACATCACCTGGCTGTGCAATGCCCCCCCCCAACCTCCCACGGCATATACTGGACCCCAGGTGCAGTGAGGAGACTGCTCTCCCTTGTAGCCACTTGCTATTTTCTATAGCTTTGTAGGTAGCCGCTGCCGTTGACAAAGAACTGTGTACCGTTCCCCCAAGCTCCATCCCCAAGCCAACCTCAAAAACCCTTCCCCCAGGTACCAAATATGTAGGACAGATCTGCTGCCCTGATTTTGGAGGACATGACTACACTTCCTCAAAATGAGGCTGCCCTGAGACCCAGTGGGCCTCATGCCTGCTTTGCAGGCAGCCTCCTCCTTGGCATCCTGTGCCTTCTTCTATGGGGTCCTGCAGGCAGCAGTCCTGCACTGATCTTGCTTGAACTTGAGCTTAAGCTTGAACTTGTCTGGACATCACTTCCATTCCTCCTTCCTCTGCTGTCAGTGTTGTCACAACCAAAGCATACAAGAGCAGCTGGTGTGAACCTCCCGTGGAGGCAGTCACCCTGTGATCTCCCAGCTGGAGCGCTTCCTGACTGGTTCCCACACCAGCTAAAGCAAATATGGAAGATGAAGCTTCCTTGTCCTGTAGAAGACTTGTTTGTGGGCACCACCCCCCACCTTGAATTGATGGGCCATAACTCTTTGCTATGGATTCAGACAAAATGGCTGACCTAGGTAGGTTCAGGCTTAAAAGCCCTCCTGTTAGGCTTCTGTGCCAAACAAAATTTTTACTTGAGCCCCTTCCCAGGATAAGGGCAGCAACCAAGGGTAAGCACCCTCTTCTGTAACATCGTATTTGAAACCTAGCATCTTCCATCTCTTTAATGAATTATTGTATCTCTGCCTCTGGCTAGACCAGCCGGGGAGTCCCCAGTCCATGCCTACCTTTGTTCCAACAATCTATAATGTACTATCCTGAAATGAGGTAAGCTGTATCCATTCCAGCAAAGCAACGCCATTTTAATGCTTCTTTCTAAGTTCTTCCTCCAGCCAGGCTGGATGTGGCTCTGGGCAGCCTGGTCTAGTGGTTGGCAATCCTTCCCATGGCAGGGGGGTTGAAACTAGATGATCTTTGAGGACCTTTTCAACCCAGGCCATTCTGTGATTCTATGATTCTACGAACTATAAAAGTGCAGATTCACAAAACTTTGCCTTTAGGATCACCACGTTACCTGCCATATAAATTCAGGAACTTTTAGGCCCTGTCACCGTCCTTTTCACTTATTTGGCTACCAACATGAAATGGAAAAACTGGTAGACATCACTTCTCCAAAAAAAAAGCACAGAGACTGCTCCCAATTTACATATCTGAGGGGAAGCTTAAAAAATCAAAGCTCTGTTGAATATATTTATGGAGGAATTTAAATTTAGCTCAGAAAGATGTGACTCTCCCTTCTCTCCACATACTGGATCCCTGTGCTGTCAGCTCCTCCAGTTTTCCTTCAGGACATTCCTCAGATCCAGAGATCTTTAGCAAAAGGTGCTGTATTCTTTCAACAAGTGTCACATCTTTGGCCACTCTCCACTCTCATCCTGTAATGTGCTTGCTACCGTAACCTGTAAGCATAAGCAAACCAGGATCCCTCGCAGTATGGCTCAGGTATGGAGCTCAAGGGCCACAAGACCAAGGTTCATTGGACAAGCGAGTTGTTCCCCTCCATTCCACTCAGGAATCCCGCCGCCCCTTCCACCCCCAACTGTTGGAAATACTCGTAGGTTACCAATGCTTCACGTGCATTTGTGCGCTCCGTAAATTAAGAAGCAGAACTGCTGCGTAATAACTACAACTGATAAAATATTAACTTGTGCTTTTTTAATAAAATGAAACAAAAGCATTCTAAATCATAGCAGCTTATAGTTCAAAACTGTCCATAGTTTAGGAGCATAGTGTAATTAAGAAGTATTAAAACTGCAAAATATTAAAGCCCTGCAGCAATTCAAATCCATGACAAAACCTTCATGCAGAGTGCACAATACTGCCTGATGTTCAACTGATTTGGTCTACTTGTTCATTGGTGAAACGCAATTTTTCTTCCCTTGGTAATGGGATATCCTCTTTTCCAAAGGGGAGGAAAGGTACACAGCCCTTTTGATCAGCACGCTGTAGCTCTTTCCCTAGTTAGCAATACTCTTCGTAGCACTGAGAAACGAGGACTTTCTGTTTGCCATTAGTTGAGGTAAGTTATCTTGCTTTTATTTGGGTTTAAGACTACTGTAAAGGAGTAGCTTTTCAGTTGCAGCATGGTTTGTCAAGATTACAATATTTATGACTGCATAAAATACATAAGTAAAAAATTATGATTTGTAGAGTTTGTTATCAAGAGCTGAGACTTACATCTTTACAGAACTGTAAATACTGGCTTCCTAACTGCTAGTTGATAATTTTGCTGGCAAGAGCGTTTGTTATATTTTTCTTCAATCCCCATAGCCTTTTGCCCAACTGTTTTAAGAACTAGCAAGAAAAGTCATTTATAACTACAGTTAAACTGTTGCAACAGCAGTAGACAAGCTGTATACTGATTCTTCATTAAAACACCCTTCATTTGAAGCTACAAATGTAAGAGGCAATTCTTTTTGTTCAAAATAAACTATCAGCATGCTCTGTGCCTTTAACACTTCACATCGATTACAAAAAATTTAACAATGCAATCACTAACATACCCCACTAATGAGAAATTATGAGAAATCGTTTGATGCAGAACCTCCTGCATCAGTCAACTCCGATCGATAAGAAAGCTATCAATTTCGAAATTTAGATTTAATGCGTTTTCAAGAAGCTAATGAGAAAGGAGCAACTTAAAATAAATACCATAATTAAAACTGCAAACTGTTACAATGATATATTATAAACTTGTCCTAGATAAACCTAGTGCTTCAAAAATTTACCAGTGAATTTGTAGTACAAAATATGTGAAAATACAATAGAATACCACAACAACTTCCTTTTTTTGGGTCAACAGTGACGCCAAGGTGATTCAGTCTTAACTTTTTAAATCGTTAATAGAACATACTGTAATACATAAGTTGCGATTTGGTTGAATCCTGGAAACCATCCCCACCCAAACTTAAATTCACCTTTTCCATTTCTCCTCTGAAACTCGTGCCAAACTTCCTGTCAAACCCGGCATTTTCTTGAAGAGCTTTAGAATTTAGCCATTACTTACTTTCTACTACTACGTTTTGGCAGCAACTATTTATTGGTCTGTTATTGCAAAAAGTGCAATTTAACAATAAACCAGTCTGAAGGTCATTTTATGTCTTGAGGATACATACCATATATTTCTTTAAAAATAATCATACTTTTGTAAGCAATACTTTACAGTAGACACCTCAAATCTACCATAGATGTAAAACTTAAAACGAGAAAAATTTAGTCTCTAAATCTTTATACACATATTTATATTCGAGTTTCTATATATATTATATATATACACAAGCACAAGAGTATATATAAAATATATATAATCAGATTCAAAAAAAGAACAAAAACTGGGCACTGTACATAAAATCTTTTTAAAACTCAAACAATAGAAAAACTTTAAACATTAAACAATTTTAATAAAAGTTTCTGTACAATGCTAAGCAGTTTTATTTACATATAGAAAATGTAATAGGAGTAGTGTTTGAAATTACAGAACTCCTTAAAATTTCAATGGCAGGTAATCTGGAAAAAATAACAGCATTCCATTCACAAATATTTTCAAGCAATAAATATGTATTTATAAATAGTGTAAATTTACATCAAGATTAGAAACAAAAATCACAAATCTGAAGTTTATTCCTTAGTCTATGTGCAACCCATTTATCTTTGTGACTTGGCTGTTAATTGTTTTAAATTTTATTTAGGAACCAAAAGTGTAACCGTCGTGGTTTCAAAACAAGACAGAAAAACATAAAAGCAGTAAAAAAATTTCTCTCACCTAACTCTTCACATTAAAAAAAAAAAAAAAAAAAAAAAAAAAAAAAAAAAAAAAAAATAGAAGTTGCCCAAAGAAAGACTTAAAATTTCTAACTACCTTACAAAGAAATGACCAGCTAAGCTAGTACTTTTTCCAAGGGAAATTCTGAAGGGGAAAAACGGATGAAACCAACTCATCAGCCCAGAAACAGAGAAAATACAAAAGAGGTGGTCTTCAAGTCAGTAGTCTGTATAATGTTGCCAGTTTTGTCAGATATATACAAAACATGGAATTATTTTTTTGAAGTACAGCTGGATGAGCTTTATTTGTTTTGAGTTCTGGAGTAGGAGGCAGTGCTCTCTCCTGTCCAGTTGGTTGACACTCCGCACTTGGAAGGTTGCATAGACACAGCTTTCAGCCAGCAGCCTTACGGGATAGCTACAAAAATCAGTGGTGCAGAACTGGGTCACTTCCTGAATATCAGAAAAGTTTTCATTTAATGTCCATGAAAAAATGTCAAGATGAAGAGGATGGCAATGGAGGAGCCTGAAAAAGAAAACATTAAATTACCTTTTCTACAAGGGTGTAGAATTCAGCTGTTTAACCAAAATCTGTGCAAATGGTGAGCATGACCGTTTGAAGTCAAACACCATGGTTTTTATACACTGGGACTTTGTCCAGTGGGTATCAGCATTTTTTTTTCCAACTTATTCAACTGCTCTGTGTTAGGATTTTGCCTGTACTGCACACTGGATCACACTCTGGGGATATCCGAGTTGATACTACGTGAGCTGCCAAAACAAGTCCTGTTGAGGCAGAAAAGAGCTCCATGTGGGCTTATGTAGATGTATCTTTATATACTCTAAAACAGGGATTCTCAACCTGTTTACCAGTGGAATGGGTGGGTCATCCCTTTGTGGCTCTCCAAATACCTTGGGAGGTTGCATTTTACTTCTGCGCTACATAAACAATAACATGTAATCCTGAGGTTATCTGTGGAAAGGATCAAGATTCTCTGATATGGGGACAGAGCTTTCATTTATTTATTTGTTTATTTTCAATCGTGATTAATTAGTGCCTTAAGAGTGAAGGTCTAGAAGATATCTATTCCCTAATATTGCTCTTTGCGGCATTATCACCAAAAATACTAAACTTCTGATGGCACCTCCTCTTCTCTTTTCCTACGCATCCGTCCTGCCACGATGTGGAATCCCTTCAAGAAGCTGCCCTATCTTTAAAGACACTGTAACTCACACTATAGTACTCAACTATGCAATACTAATTCTATGTAATTCCTGTATTTACTCCTGATACTTTACCCCAAGCACCGAACCTGTTAGTCCTACATCACCTTTGCCATCTGAGGTTATCTTTGTTCTGCGATGCGCCACAAACCCCAACCCCTCTCCTGTAGGTCTTGACTCTTCTCAATCAAAATTATAAACCTTTTAAAAAAGTGATACTGTGCATAAATTTCACTACAGAACGATTTTTAATGTTCTTTAGGGCTGCAGGTGTAGGCTCTGTTGGGGCAAAGAGCTGTTTACAGGTTGAGAACCCTTGTTCTAGGCACAGTTGTTCTACCACCATTACCTATACAATGATATAAACACAGACAAAAACATACCCCTCCCACTCTCCCTCATTCCTCCCTCTTTTCCATACAAAAATGTTCTTGCCCATTCCGCTCAGATGGATGGTGTATCTGAGAATAGGTGTTTATTTAGATGCTGTTTTTGCAACATATTATCACTTCAGAATTGCAGTATTTTACCAGATGTAATGACAATGGGCTTCTAAACGAGTGAACAGAAGTTCAGCCATCTCAGGCTTTGTTGAACCAATGAAGAGAATTAAGTTCAGAGGACATGGTCCTGTGTTCTCACCAGCCTCAACTGGTGAACCTTGAGGTGTTAGCTCAAAGGTCGCAACTTATCATGCCTGTATAACATGAAATAATTGTCTAAACATACATTTTCTGCAGCACCTGGAAATGAATCAAAAAGGCACAGCTGTTTCTGGGCTGCTGTATTTAATTCAACATGAAATTCTCAGAACGCTTTGTCCAGTGTTTGTCTCCTTTGACAGAAAGGCAAGGCTTATCATAAATAAGTCCAGCATCGCTTTCATTTTGATTACAAACAAGCCATCTTTGCCTGAAACAATGAAACCTGGGTGAAATGTTAGGACAGTTGTGCTGACACAGTTCAAAGCAGGAGGCTGCCATATATAGCACAAAGCTATAATGGCAAAGTGGCTTTTTGCTTTAAATTGAAATGCAAAGGAGGCCCCAAGCCAAAGACAGAACTGTTTGAGAGCATCCACTTGCTAAGCAGAAGGAGAGTGCTGATTTGGAAGAGGGTGGGAAGGGGAAGGGGAGGAAGGGGTCTCAGTGCATAGGATGCTCTGCTGCTATACTGACTTCATACCACAACCAATGTATTAGAGATGCTCTTGAACCTGGTGCTAGTTTCTCCAAGCTTCACTGTCCTGATTCTTCCCATCTCCATCTGATCCAGTTATGGTCTCCAGGTGATCTCTATTGGATTTTTAAAGCCACAACTTTATGAATTGTAACATCATACTTTTCCTGAAAACTCAGTGGTTATGTTCTGCAGTAAGTTACTGTACTAATTCACATAATTCTGACTCTGCAGAGTTTTGTTCTGTAAATATCACACATAACCCAAACCTCCATTTGAATCAGAAAGTTCACGGTACTCATACAACGGAGTACCGAGACAGCCTACAACTGCTTTACAAATAATGTATTTATGCATCCACTTATTAATTTGACTTACTAATGTAAATTGATCATAGACTTGCATCAAGTCCTCCATTTTGTACTGTTCTAGCACCACAAAATTTTCCAGGTTCGTGCTTATCTTTCGTGCACAGTCTTGGCAATGTACAACATAGGTCTTTCGAGAATTGCTCTCACTAGTGACAAAAAGTAGATCAAAGACTTCCACCTGTTAAATAGGAAACAGAAAGTCAATTGTTACAATTTCATTGGTAAAAAGTTAAAGAAAATACAGCTTTCATGGTTTAAGATTTACACTCTTATCCTGAGAATACAAAGAGAAAAAACAGATTTGTTTAAGGGAAAATCCATCCTCATAAGGCTTAGGCACTGAGGTGAAATATTATAGAACCACTACTAACATTACACTTAGGGTGTGTGCGTGAATGGCTCTGTGAAAAAGCTTTTGGTCAGTATTAACAAGGCAAGATTCATACTCTGAATAGGGGTCATTCAGTCAGGTCAGTATTTATTACAGTTATACCTAATTCCTCTTTTTCAAATTTATCTGTAAAAAGAAAGTCATAATTTATTCTCTTGCTACTCAGTCACACACTCATCCTGCCCAAGAGACTTGATCAGAAAATAATTTTAAACTGATTTTCAGGTGGGAAATACTTTATGCTTCACAAAGACTATTATTCAATACCTTGAAGAAGCTAGTAATAGAAAGTAAAATAAAAAACTTCAGTAAAGCATTTTCCGTGAAGAAAATGCACTTATATTCTCCCTCTTTCGGGGTTGTTTTTGATTACTGGAATGGAGACAGATATACCTTAAGAAGGAAGCTGGGCAGATCAAATTATATGCAGGAAGGGGTAACAACTTCTTAGAACAACTAAGAATGGAAAATTGACCTCGTGAATAACAATTTCTATGTAGTGTGGAAAAGGAAGCAGTATAATACAGCCTGTATTTAAAAAAATAGCTTGATGAGCTCTTTGAAGACAGCACTGTATCACATACATGTGCTTACAGCACACCGTAGATGCTGCAGTTCATAGCAGCAACAAAAGATATGTCAAAATTTCAACAAACATTACAGTAGTACCCATGCCCAACATATATTTATTTACTGACCTCACAAATGCTACAGTAATGAGCTGGCTC
Organism: Pavo muticus; assembly: GCA_016647715.1. NCBI lineage: Eukaryota > Metazoa > Chordata > Aves > Galliformes > Phasianidae > Pavo > Pavo muticus. The sequence goes on along the minus strand of JACDJE010000160.1, from coordinate 1,714,174 downwards.
ATCCTTCGCTCGCCCATGCCAGACAATCTCTTTTCCTGCAGCAATCAGAGCTTCCCTCAGTGTCTGACACTGTTTGAGAGTTCTTAACAAGCAATACCTGCAACCAAAATCAGGATCAGAGAACTGCAGTGGCAATCAGCTGTATATTCAATTCAGTATTACACTGTCTAGAAAGATGCAAACAGCCTGGATTTCATTCAAGACCCTGGAGCTGGAGCTTCTTCCTCTAAGACTTCAGAAACACTTGTCTAATAAGAATCACTGGACGCATGACTTATGTACAAGTTAGATCACATTATTATGGACCTCTGTGTACATTTATTTCATTTCTGTACATTTCTGTAATGTAATGAAAGTCAGTCCCTTAACAGGAAAAAAAAAAAAAAAAGGACAAAACAAGAATTTTTAACACATTTTATGAAGAAAAGAATCAGACAATTTAAAATCAACAATTCCCTGTCATGCTTCTGCTCAGGCTAAAAAAAACCCCAACCTTTTAATCTTCACAAACCTACACAGTTTTCTTCTTTACTAAAAAACTGTGACTTCTTTCCTAGCATTGTATGAGATGGATACATTCTCTTAAAAAAAAAAAACAGCTGGCAAAATAGGTCACCAGATTTCTAAGTTACAATGTTATTTACAATTATTTTTAGTTCTCAGCTATCTTATTTATTTGAGCCACTGTCTGTGCAGCCTTTAATTTTCTCCTCTACAGGGTGGTTACATTACATATTCATTAGATGCAGAATGAAGACTGAAAAATGTAAGGGGAAGAATAAACTCTGGACAGAAAACAAAGTACACAAGAGTTCTATCAGAATGTTTTCAATTTGATCTTTCTCCCATTATAAAACCTTAAAAATGCCATATATATGTTCTGTATTTTTCTTAAATATTTGTTTCATATGTTACCAAGCAGTTAATAGAATTTCAGGCTTAAATTGCAATACTGTCCTCCTGATATTTTTCACTCAGATCATTCATTTTCACTAAAAACAAGTCTACGGTGTCATTAAAACCCTCATGCAAAACTGAAAGCTTGCTTTTACATTAAACGTATTTTCATATACTCATTTTCAATGAAACCAAACAGCTCAGCTAGCTGCAACTCCTCCACTCTCTTCTATTTTGATGTCTCATGATATCACATACAATCAACCATATGTGGTAGATCACACATTAATTCACTCGAATGTTAGGCTAATGTAGAAATGCTTATGATAAGTTCATTAACTTTGGTATAGCAGTCTTTTGTGCAATCTAATCCGATTCAAAATAAACTTAAAAGCTATCATTGTGATGTTCTCTTCTGCTGTCATCTGGAACAGTCTTTGGGTATGTCAGATAACAACTAGAAGCCGATCTACCCACTTGCAACCACTGTGCTCCATTCCTCACTTCCAAAGAGTTTTCAAAATATTAATTTCATAGCGGTTCTGAGTGTTACAGCTATGAAGAAAGAACTGCTCAAAGTGTAATCTGCATGCAACACCACTGCAACGTTTGCCAAATTTGCAAGCAAAGCCAAAAACAGTAGCTAAAAGGTGAATTACTTGTCCTTAGACAAAATTCAGGTCTGAGCAATGGCAATGTTAACTATTTCATGCTATCAAAGAATGAGAGAAAGCACATAAAGTATCACCTTGGAAATGCATATCACAATTTTCTAAAACATGAAAGCCAAAATGGTGTGTAGTAGAGACCCAATGTTTAAGCTGAGTAGGCTTTTAGTATTGTATGCCTGCTTTTATTCTTGCGCAGTGGGAATTCAGTTAAAAAATCTGGACCACCACTCTCTCTCAAGGTTTTAACAGGCATGACAAAGCATGAGTAAATCATGTCCAGTCAAATCCCGATATTTAAGAGAAGATCTTAAAACGGACATCACTCTGATATATTCTCTAAGTGTGGCGAGAAATCCATTCTAATGTTTAGACATCCAGTAAAGCTTTGTAAGTGCGGAGACCATCCCAACGGCAACGCGAAACTGATATCTCATTATATCTCCGAGTGACTTAGTTTCCCTATCGACATCAAAATGTATTCTATCTTGCTTCATGATTTTGTGCAAAATCATTTCTCCCATGTCCTGCTCTTCTACATTTATAAAACTATTTTTATAAAAGAACTTACTATTCCCGTTACTTTGGAATTAATTATTTTGGCCTTTTTACTATGTTCCCACTATCTCTCAAATTCTTCTTTTCCACAGATACATTTGTAAAAGCCTTCTGACTTCTCATTTAAGTTCCGATGTTAATTTTTCTTTTCTTGAGCATTGTGCTGTCAAACTTTAAATCATTCTGTCTGTCTGCATTTCCAGTCAAGATTCTACTGTTAGTATAAAATTTAAAAAACAATCTCATGAGAAAGTTTTAGCTTTCGCTCCTTTTATCTAGAGCAGGACAGCACTCCTTCAGACATTCAGTTTGAGAGGAAAATTACGCAGCTGCTCACCAATTGTAAGGAGGTTCATGAAGGCTTATGCATTTAAAATATCTACACAAGGCTAAAGCCATATACTAAACAGAGTATTCTGGTGACAGCTGCTTCTAGTTACAGCTGTACCACAACTACAGAAGTGACCGCAAAGAAGAGCTGTTCAGATTACTGTTACTAGATGTAACAAACTAGAGATCATTGCTGGGTCTTCTCCTTTGCATGCAAAGCATGAAACTTGGGGACTGACAGACAACTAACGAGACAGAAGTGGCTTCAGTAGCCTGGAAAATGCAATAGCATGCAAGATCAAAGTCTACATCAGCTCCTCAGTGACTTTATTTCTAAAGTACATCTAACAATTGAGGTATCTCACTACAAAAAAAACTCAGCTGCTATCAAATTGGATGACAATAGGAAACCATTCTGTTCTCTGTATTCCTTTGCAACATTCTAAGATTTCTCTTGGGGAAAGATGTTATGCTCAGTCATGTTTTTCTCCTAAACCTAAACCATAGACAAAAAAATGACTCAACTTCGCAGAAATGCAAAACATGGGCGCCAAATTATTAAAATCATATTTTGCAAGAAATATTCTAGAGCTGTTCTGAGTTTTACAATGCCTGCTGGACTAGAGAAGATAAATGCACATATGAAATAAGAGTTTAGGTTTGTTGTTTTTTTTTTCCTTAAAGGGCTTCTTGGCTTCCTCTCAACCTCTGCTTCTTTTCCCTTCTTTCTTATTTCCAACAGTATACTATCAGTTTCTCTTCTCTCTTTCTAACACTTGGCATCTTGAGTATGATCACTAACAGCTTAATTGAAGGGACATAACTGTTCTCAACTTCTAACACTTCTGTGCCTTACAAAGTTATCATCTCACTTATTCCCTCATTCTGCAACAGGCGTTCAAGGCTAAGTTAAACTCAAATTCCTATTTGCAAAATGGTATCTCACTCAGATGTCAACAATAAATTCTACTAGGCAAAAAACTGATTTTCTTAGCTCCTTTTTTGCAGGTTAACCTATCCATATTTCAAGGCCCATTTCAAGGCAAATCACAAAAGGATCCAATCCTTGTGGATCCAGTATGTTGAAAAGACTAAGATGAAAGCTCTTCTGGTTGGCTAGAGAAAAACAGAGAGCTGCCACCAGAGTATTCTCATGATGAGTCATTTGCTGTGGAACTCATTCTCCCACTTTCTGACAAGCCTATGATGGATGTATGCCGAAATGTCCATTTATTCTTCAACCTAGATATAATGATTTATATTTGCTTCAAGTTGCACTCTTTACAAAAACATTACTAAAGATGCTTTGAGTCTGAAATGTTTCTGCATTTTGGAATAAGTGTTTAAGAAACGTCACTATACTCAATTATCATTTTACACATCAATTAATTCTTTGTTCAGAAGAAAGAGCAAAGGGAAGGTGACTTTCCAGTTCTTATTTGTCTTTATTTAAAACATTTACATTGGACTGCCAAATGTGAGCCTTAACTAAAGAGATGTTCTAAAAATGCAAAATTAATTTAAATTTTGCAGTAAAAATGACTATCATTATAAATGTAGCACTTCAGTTGATGACCTCAATTTGTTATGTCTTACGGTATATACTCTGAACAGGTTTAGTTATGTAAGTTGACTGCTTCTGTAAACTGCTGGAGCCTGCGGCATATTTAAGAACAATGAAAAAGACCATTCTCAAGCCATGTCACAATAATATCAAGTACAATGTAATAAAATAAATATCCACAAATGGCTTCTTTCTTTAAAGAACAGATTATCAAATCAATTTGGCTTGATTCTCAGAGGTCTTACAAAGGCCTATTTATAGATCTACTCTTGTTTTATGCTTGAAGAAGAAATGGATACAGTAAATGCTCAAATAAAACTTACTTAATCATTTCAAAAAGCTTTGGATCTGAGACCTTGATATTTCGAGCCATATTCCATGAAAGATGAACCATGGGTACTATGGACTTCACGCTCTGCAGTTTATTCCATTCGTACCGTTCCACTGCCAATTTGTATTGACAGGCTATATAAAAAGAAAGTTACAGAAGTAGTTAGTTAACAAATAAGTACCATCTGAACCCAAAATAACTGCATTATACCAAAAATTTAGACTTTTTTTATGGTGAGACTAAACAGCATTTCCGAATAACCCATTCCCTGCAACTACATTTAAATTCTACAAAATTTATTTTAAGCACATATTTATTGTATTTCAGATGCTAAAAGAACACAAAATATCACAGCAGTAACAACCGCATGCGAAAACAAGAACTTGCTGACAACTGTTCAATTTCTATGCTGAACAAAGAACGCATTTTCAAAAAGTGTTGCTTAATAATTTTCAAGCTTTTGACACAAAAAAATCTACATTTGAGAAGTCTGTATCTTGCAGACATTTGGGATGTCTGCATATTCTTTATCATTTTACAATGCTACAATATGTAATTTGAAAATGAAGACTGCACCTTGAGAGATTTGTGCAGTGAGTCAGACTTTTTGATTAAGCAGCCTACTCACCCCACCCTTTTCAAAAACTTGTTTTGCAAAATTTACTGTGATTGAACACGTAAGCTCTGTATCAGTCAGTCACATGATCATGGAGATAGACTATTTATTGCACCATAATGAAATAAAGATACATCTTAAACTATTTAAGAAAACAGGTTTTTTTGGAAGTACAATCTGCTCTAATGCCTGACAGATCTCCTTATTTTAGCTGCGAACTTCTCTTCCATTCTCACATCTAAAAATCTTCTTAAATCATGGTTCAAAAATAATGACTTCCAGAGGAGTAAACCTTACATTCCTTTGTTTAAAAAAAATTCACAACTGTTTGCATTTTCTGATGCTTTCATTAAGGAGCTATTAGGTATCTTTTATCCTGAAAAGGGGAGATTAGGCAAGTCTTCAGTTCATGTGCATGCTATAGTACAGTCTGTTGGGTAGAACAAGTTTTGTAAGAGAAAGTCGAAAAAACAGCCTACAAAACACAGTGTGTAAATTCCTCTCAACATTTTTATTCTGCTAGTTTTTGATAAGCTACTGTAAGTTTTAGAAGTCCATTAAATGCAGGAGTGCAAAGACAGCACTCTTACTGCTTTCATTTCCTATTACCAATCGGGTTAGTTAATGCTTCAACACATAATGTTTTAAAATACTGTATATTCACTTTTTTAATCCAGAAAACTGAAGTAAATTATTAAGAAATGGCAGGTTCTGTGGCACACAATTACCTTACAATGCATTATTCAACTATACCTGTAAGAGGGCCAACATTCCAAGCAATGTTGTTGCACCAGCCGATAGCCTGAACCCAATGAACAGTGCCAGCATTTATCCACACCAAATCCCCTGGTCTTTGAATAAATCGATAAACTGGGACATTGGCTTCATACAAATCCTCCAAGTTTGGCCACCAAGATCCCATTAAGAAATTCATATTGTTCCTGAAACAATGGGAAAAATAAAGCTGTCAGCATTTATCAGCATATGTATTAGTAGCCAATACTTCAGTGACATTACCTGCAAAAAGAGATCACCGTTGTGAATATTTTCTGCATCTAATCCCTGACACAGGAGGACTAGTCAAAAGGAAAGTTTCACCTACAGAATTCCTGATCCCAGTTCCCTGTTTTATATCCTGCAATATTAAAACGTTCAACCATCTGCTTATGCGAAGTGAGATGATGGCTTAGAGTTAAGTTCTATTTTCCTTTCAATTTCCCAGCATTATTAATGCTGAGGTAGAGGAATTCTTGTTAGATCTAGCGTGACATTGGTGCAGAATGATGCTTTTTTTAACCTGTGAGTGATTTTATACACAGTTCTTAAGAATGCTTTCTGTTCAGAACAATGCAAAAGATGTACTCATGCTGTCAGTGTGAGCGTGCAAAGCTCGTCCGCACAAGAACTTGTTGGCACCATTTCAACTGCTATTCACAGGTCTATGCTATGTTCAGACAGGAAATGCTACCCCTCCTGAGAAGCATTAAAAAAACCCCTCCATATGGACTTTCTAACAATGAAATCTTGAGTCTTCCAATATGGTAATGTGAAATACATACATTTCTCCCCTCCTCATCCCAATTTTAGAGTGTTTTTCTATTGCACCATGAAAGATTACTGGCAAGTTTCCAAAGATCATTCAGTGCCTCTATCAGGCACTCTGGAGAGTTTATGAGGTTACCAAACTTTCAGACTCCTTTTTACTCTCAGAAATGGCAGTGACATGAGGGTAACAGGCCTATTGTCATTACAGACATTACATTTTTGACAGTGGAATTACAATTCTGAGGTGGGTAATCTTTGTAAAGGTTGATTAAATAAGAGTAGTTGTCAGTAGACAAGGAGAAAATAGGCACTGAGAAGAACAGGCAGAACCCTGGGAAAGTTCTGAAGAAAGCTGAGGAGTTTAGGTCAGTTTTAAATGGGCAATGTAAGTAAAAAAAAAAAAAACACCTCCCTTAAGATCAAATGAAAACAGCATGAAGATGGGACTCAACTGCTCCTTACTGCCTTTTTTTTTTTTAAAGCACATGTGCAACAGGAGGAGGAACACATGTAGAGGTGGGCCACTATCACCCAATAGTCACCGCACCTCATATTTTTTAAATAAGCTACAAACTTGCAAGTATATGCAAAGCATGCCATGAAGTCTCCTGGAGTTCAGTAAACTAAGCTCTCCCATTAGATGCAGCAAGAAACATGCCAAAATACCAATGGCTGTGTAATTCCTTAAATATGACATGTACATTAATCATAATAAAATTAACAACATACAATACCAGGAAAATACTTCATCACTCCCAAAAAACAAACCAACCAAGAAAAAAAAAAGACCTACCAAAACAAAAATCCAGCTCCCTCACCCCCCCATTTCTCCATCACCCTACTACAGAAGTCCTAAAAGTAATCAAAAAAGCATCACCTTTGGTAAGAGTAGATGGTAGCTTTAACGTGCTTGATAAAGAGGCTAGCCAAATAAAAAGGACTGAGATGGATTATCCAGTTTTGGGAGCAAAGCTATCACTGAGCACCTAAGGCAATCCAAGCTCCTGCATACTGCACAAATGCCATATCTTGCAAACATTCCAGATTTTACATTTTGACTTGTTATAAAAGACTTTGCAGACTACATGGAAAACCTATTAAAAATTCACTTATAGCAAACACCCTCAGTGAGTACTTCCTCCTCTCCCATTAGGTCTGAGAAAGACAAAGGCGACTTGAAAAAAATAGGGAACAGTATGCACAACTTACTTTTCACAAAAGTCATTCATGACACCCCAATAGCTTTCAGGAACAACAAACCATTCACAGTCACCTGGACCAATATTTATATTTACTGAACAAAAGTTGTTGTTTTCTTGATGACCTGAAATTTAGAAAAAATAAACACACTTTCTGTAAGGCTAATTTATCAAAATAACCAAGAAAATGCAAAGTAGGTTATAATTACTAAAAAAAAACCCTACATCACAGTTTCAGTTTTCATAAACTTATTATATGGCACTATTTAGGTGTTTCACCTAAATAGTGAAGTAAGCAGTGTCAAGAAATGCAATTAAGTTGCTAATAAAAACAGAGTTCTGCTTTTGTTAGCTTGTGTAAAATGAGAAGTTGGAACTACCAATCTGACAAATGAATCTGACTAATATTTCAGCTGCTTCCTTTCTGTAGAAATCAATGCTTCAAGATGCTAAAGCTTACATAATGTGTTTGTGATAGCTTTTGACAATCCCATTTAGGAGAAAAACTTCATGACTTCAGGCACTAACAAAAAAGTATTAAGAAAATCTGTCCCAAGGAGCTTTCAAAAATCAATGTAGAAATGCCAGATCTTACCTTCTTTTGACAGCTGAGGAGCTGAACCACAATCCCTAACAGTATTATTTGAAGTTGTACTTCAGCACTAACAGACTCCGGAACTTAGTCCAGAGGATGAGCAACAACAGACATGGAGATGGCTGAGGTACTCAAGTTCTTCGCCTCAATCTTCACTGGCAGTCAGCCTTCCCACATCTCTCACACTGCTGAATCTCTAGGTGCAGGCTGAGGGAGCAAAATCACTCCCATGAGAAGCAAAAAGCAAGTTCAAGACTCGGATAAGACTGAATGTGTATAAGTCACAAGAAGCTGTTGACATGCATGCCAGGGTCCCGAAGGAACTGGCCGATGTAGCTGCTAAGTCACTCTCCATCACGGCTATCAGTTGAAATCCCCAGTGACTTAAAAAAGGGAAACATCACTCCCATATTTAAAAAGGGTAAGAGAGATCCAGGAAACTACTAGCCAGTGAACCTCACCTCTGTGCCTGGTAAGATACTGGAGATCCTCCTGGAAGCTATGCTAAAGCACATGCAAGAGAAGGAGGTGATCAAACACAGCCAGCACAGCTCCACCAAGGGCAGACTGTGCTTGTCCAATCTGACGACCTTTATGACAGAGTGACAGCATTAGTGGACTAAGGAAGAGCAACAGATGATGTTTACCTGGACTTCCGCAAAGCCTTTGATATGGTCCCACACTACATCTTTATCTCTACATTTGAGAGACATAGATTTGAAGGCTGGACTGGCCGGTGGATAAATAATTGACTAGATGGTCACAGCAGGGGGCTGTGGTAAACTGTTCAATGTACAAGTGGAGGCTGGAGACAAGCGGTATCCACCAGGAGTCCACCTTGGTATTAATGCTCTTTACTATCTTTATCAGTTATCCAAATGGTGGGACTGAGTGCACCCTCAGCAAGTTTGCAGATGATACCAAGCTGAGTGGTGCAGATGATACAACAGAAGGAATGGACGCCATCCAAAAGGACCTGGATAAGCTTAAGAAGTGGGCCCATGTGAACTGAATGAGGTTCAACAAGAAAAAGTACAAGGTGCTGCAGTTATGTTGGGACAATTCCAAATATGTGTACAGACTGGGAGAACTAATTGAGAGCAGTCCTGCTGACAAAGACTTGTGGGTCCTGGTGGACAAATAGCCAGATGTGAGCCAGCAGTTTCCAGTCTGGAAGACCAACAGTATCCTGGGCTGCACCAAAAGAGGGGTGGCCAGCAGGGCAAGAAAGGTGATTGTCCCCCTCTGCTCTGCCCTCATGAGGCCACACCTGAAGTATCGTGCCCAGGCCTGGGGTCCTCAGCACAAGAAAGATGTTGCAGCTGTTGGAGCAGGTCCAAAGGAGACCAACAAGGATGAACAGAGAGAGTGCTGGAGCACCTCTCCCACGAGGGAGCATGGGGAAGTCTCCAGGGAGACCTCACTGTGACTTTCCATTACTTAAAGGGAGTTTATAAACAAGAGTGAGACTTTTTGCATGGTCTGATAATGATAAGATAAGGGAGAATGCTTTTGAAATAAAACAGGGAAGATTCAGATTAGATATTAGGAGGAAATTCTTTATTCAGAGAATGGTGAGACATTAGAATAGGTTGCACAGAGAAGCTGTGGATGTCCCATCCTTGGAGGTGATCAAGGCCAGGCTGGATGGAGCCCTGGGCAGCCTGTTCTAGGGGGTGGTAATCCTGCTCATGGCAAGACGGTTGGAATTAGATGATCTTTAAAGTCCCTTCCAAGCTAAGTCATTTCATCATTCTGAGATCTCCCAAGCCTCAGTCCAGTGGCTGTACTGGATTTGGCTGGGATGGAGTTTATTTTGACTAAACATCTGCATGCCAATAGGAAGTAGTGAATGAATTCCTTATTTTGCTTGACTTGCATGCACAGCTTTTGCTTGACATATTATAATGTCTTTATCTCAACCCAAGAGTTTTTGCACTTTTATCTTTCTGATTCTCTTCCATATCCAACTGGGAAGGGAGTGAGTGAGACGCTGTGCAGCACTTCGTTGCCTAGCAGGGTTAACCCACAACAGCGTCATAGCACAGCACTAACTCAGACAGCAGTGAAGAATTTTAAAAGTATAGTGATTTCTATGATTATACAAGACCTACTTGGGAAGTCTGTAAAAACTTTCAAGGCACACAAATTACAAACATGGTTCAAGTATGTGAACTCATTCTTCTCCCCTTAAAGAATTCTGAATCCAGTGTTACATGCAAGAGATTAGAATGGCAACTACCAAGCATTACAGAAATTCAGAAATTTCCCCTAAAAAGATAATTTAGTGCTTTGTACACGTAGATTCAGTTAGTCAATAAATTAAAAAATAATGAATATGTACTTCATTATCATATTTATGCCTGCTATAAAATACAGAAGATCCGCAGAGCAGATAAATTAATTCCACAGTAGTAGATCCCTTTTTTATTTTATTTTTTTTCATGCAAAGATTATACTCACCTGGTGTTCTGCTTCCTGGAACCTTCATGTACAACTGCACTGTGTTCATGCCCAGGATGGTATGACCAACATGGCTTAGAAGATTTCCTGCTGATACCACACGTACAAAAGCAGGAAGTTTTGTCAGTTCATGGAGTTGCAACTTCCACCTGCAGCAAAATAGCAAATTGACAAACTGTGAATCCCTGAAACTCTTAGAAGAGTTTGGGAAATACAAACATTTTCAGAAAATTGTTAGCATAGGAGATGAAGGAGCAGACGACTCACTGCTGTATAACTTAGCATCTTTTAAAAGGGAAGTTTACAGAATGCAATAACCTTACTTGACAGCTAGAGAAATTTAAATGTCAATTTCTTTTAACTGAACTAGAAGACCTGGTGACCTAACTCAATCTTGCAGTTATTCAGTCTGGTGCTATATCACAAGAAAACTATGCTTTTAGTTCACACCTTGGTGTACATCATATATCTTTTCCATAAACACAAAGGTCTGCTTTTCCCACACCCTTAAACCAGTCAGAAACCGTTAACGATGCTTTCAAGAGCCAAATGATACTATGACATGACATTTGCTAGGAAGACTGTCTGAACACAGTTTAACTTGCAAACATGGCTGCTAAAACCAGGAACGAAGTCAGATGTATGCATGTGCTATGGAACTGAATGCTTTTATTAGTGATAACATCTCTAAATACAAATTCTCCAAACTTATGTGGAGCTCTGTAATGTCACACGGGTATCTGTGCTACCCCTTCAATTTGAAAATATTTCCAAATACAATTGTAAGTATGTCAAGCCAATTTAGGGGAAAAACTGTTTTGTATCAGAACTTGAGACTGAAGATCAGAAGATGTGGGATGTATGTGCAATCCTATGAGAACTATTTAAAGTATCAAAATACAATTTCTATGAACGTCTGGTTAGTCATTCCTAGGTTAGGGTTAAAGTCTCTCTCCAAAAGGACTGCTCTAAAGGTTAGTTTATTGGCAGTAATTTTGTAAGACAGAATTTTCTTTAGAAAAATATATAATCTTATCTTAAATTTTACAACAATCTCTAATCACGTATGTATATACACAGAATACGCTGCAAAAAATTCATTAGCATCCTAAGCAAGCCTTATTCTCCAGTTTCCAATACTGTAACCTTTTCTCCTGTTCTCCTAACTGAAGTGGATCAGAATTTTTGTACTGCAGCAGGTGGAACAGTAACAGTATGCATTTCCAAAAATGATCCAAGCAGAGACTGGACCAAATAAAAAATTATTACTGGATGAAAACAAAAAAGAATGCTTTCAGTGTATTGCTGAAACTTTGTCAAGTTTTTCTGAGCTACTTTCCTCTATTTCTTCATCTCACAGAAATCTCTCATCTGAAGAATACTCTGTATTCCCCTTATGCTTCTAATTTTATCATGGCTTTTCCACTCGTATACATCAATTCGGTCTTTTCTACATATTCTGAGCTCTGCTTCTGGATAGAGAAGCAAGAGCTAAGAGAAAATGGAAACAAAATAAATGAAAGTAGGTTTGAAAGAGGAGGAAAAAAGGGAAAACAATTTAAAGCATCGGAATGAAACAAATGGAATATGTTAGAAGTATTACTGGAAAGAAAAGGGACTGATGGAATTTAGAAGTTCATTACTGAAAAATTAAAGATCCTGGAAAGACAAACTCAAAAACAGATCTTAAGGTGAGAGGGATTTATAACAACAATTTAATAACAGATTAAAGGTAACATGGCAATAGAGCTTGCAACTGGAATTGGGTTTATCAGGAAATAACTGACTACCGAGAAGAATGCATTAGCTTTCCAGAAGAAGCGTAACAGTGCAGAATACCACTGTGAGCAAAAGGAACTGCAGTCAAACTTACTTTTTGTCATCTGACAGGTCAATGTTGGTCCCAAACTTGATTGTTTTAAAAGGTCCTCTTCTCCTCCTCCCAGAACTGTAAATATAAAAAAAAGTAATAGGTGAATGTGAAAATAGGAATAGTGTAAAAATACACACAAATCTAACCGTAAAATTACCATATTTATACCACACTTACTTATCTGAAGATGTGGATTCTTTATCTGAGTGGTCCTTGTGGTGACTCTTTTTTTCATTTTCCTCCTATAAAATGCAATTGTGAAAATGCTATCATTTATTTAAACAGTGACATCTAAATAATTTAAATATTAAAAAGCATATACGTAAAAATATAGGCATACAGAGGTATGAAGTGATAACTTTTGTTTCAAAGTGGTGGTACAACGTTTAAAATATCTGTATCCAGGATCTCAGGTGAACACGGGCATTAAGAAAATAAAAAAATAAACAAATAAATAAATAACAGTTCTTAGTCGAAAAGCTGTTGCAAAAAAACCTTTGTGATAAAAATTCAGTGAGGTTCAGGCCAGGACAACAGGAAATTTCTATGCTGTAAACACTTTTGCTAACCTATATTAGAGTTACAAATTTATGTGCTGGGTTTGCTTCATTATGCAGGTAAAAAGAAATCTAATATTTTTAGACCAGAACATTTATCTGCCTTCAAAGTTAAACAGGTCTCCTGATGTGAAAATAGGCTGACTAATATTTATAAAATTCATTTTATAATATCCATTATACAAAGTTCTTTGAATTTTTAATAGCCATCTGCTATTTTAGCACTTCAGTAGCTAGGACCATGACTAGTGGAAAAAGTCTAACCAGCATTAAGTGATGTAATTTCATCTTTTTAGCACAGTGGGCTCAAAGTCCTGTTTTAAAAACTTCCTTTTTCACAAGTATACAGACATAGAAGGAGAAAGTAAGACAAAAAGCAGGAAAGAACTGCCTGGATGCTGTCCAAAGACTTTCTGCTTTGAATGAGACAGTTGTTGGACATCAAAGTGCCCTATGTACCTGAGAAAGTCCTATTCATCCTTTGAACGAAGGACAAAGAGTAACAAAAAAGGACTGAGCAATGATGGCTTTACGAAATACCGTAAAACATGTTAGAAAAGCAATGTTATAGTTGTTAGAGGGGGAAAAAACAGGTCACTTAAGGCAAGCCAAGAGAACTGTATCTGAAGAAAGGAGAAACTCAGCTTTCATTTGAACACCGCAAAAGTCATCTAAGGACAGGTCACAGCAGTGTTAGGAAAAAGGAACACATACACTTAAAACAATGTCATTTTGATTTTTTAGGGAAAAATGAAAATTGACATTATGAAAATTATTTTATGTACTACATTTTTACCACCACTTTGTAGCGGAGAAAAAAAAAAAAGCCACAGAAAATACTGCAGTTGCTTCTTGATGCAAAAACAAAGCTGAGGCTTTTCTGCTGACAAGAGTATATGTAATCAATCACATACTTTATTAAAAGTTAGCTTTTCTGTAGTTTTATTTATACATAATGTTCTCCTCCAGAACGATGCTCAAGAATACAACGTTGGTGCAATTCTTCGAGAAAAATCCCGTTCATGACTGAAGTTAGGCCAAGCCACACGCTATTCTGCCCAGCACTCCCCGCTTCCTGTATGGTATTCCTGTGTCTTTTCCTCATCCTGTATCAATCTTGCTTAGAATATTTAACCACTCTCCCTTCTCCTTTTTCCAACCACAGATACATTTCTTTGCTTCTAATCCTTTCCAGTAATGCAAGAAATTAGGGAATTTCTCTTTCCTTTCTTAATGAAATCATCACTGCTTTTGTGTAATGGCAGTGAAAACTGCAACAGCCAATTCTCCATTTTTTCTCCTTTTTCTAATCATCAAGTGATCAATAATATTCTTTGTCTTTGTTCCACCTTAATCTAGTCTTTTCAAAGCTCTCAGTAACATAAGCCTCAAATGAGTGCCTGTATCTAATTCCAAAGATGTGTTCACTAATTAACAAAAATATTGAAACTTAGTACCAATAAAGTATAATGTTTGCAACACTGTGAACATTTTACTCTGTTCTGTATGTCTAACATACTCCTAAAATGTTAAATTTGGAACCCATCAGTAACTAGTACAGAAAGCATCAGTTACTTTTCTGAAAAAAGTTTCTATGATATTTTAAACAGTTGTGTTAAAAGCATGAGCGTAAACTTCTAATAAGTAACATTCAAATTAATTCAGCATACAACGAAGAATGAAGAGTCATTTCAAAGCATGTGTAAAATTTGAAGCAATATGACTAAAAAACAAATCTGAAATTTTTAATATTTCAATATTAATTTTGACATCACTATAAGAAGGCTTAAAGCTAACAAGCTTTTAAAATAGGTAACACTAAGTAGCTTTGTATTAAGAAAATGAAGCCTACGTTAAGCATACGAGAGAACATCCTGTATAGTATTTAACCCTCTGTTTAAAATAGACTGTAAATTCATCTGTGCTTTTCATGCTGGTAGGAATGTCTCCATTTCTTGAACAACTTCTGGACTTCTTTTTCAATAGACATTACTAACAGAGCTTAATTCCAGAGTTAGTATACAGACTGCAGAATTCTAATTTACGTAATAGCAACATATTTACCCTTAAAGACTCCTGGAATGAGGAGGCCTGGTACTGTGCATATTTAGCAATTGTTGTATGAGATCTACTGCTTTCACAACGCCAGATTTTCTTTGTTCCAGTGGGGTCCCAGTTTTCATCTGCTGGCTGCAGTAGTTGTGTCCTCACTTCTACTACATGTTCGTTATTTGCTTCTACCAATGTCTTAGTAGAGAAGAGTCCTAGATCTAATAAATCAGAAAAAAAAAAGTCACAAATGGCTGTTAAAATATGACAAGAAGTTTTAGAAGAGACGATATTTATACTTAACATTATCTGATCGATTCATAACACAGATATATATATATATATATGAAATAAGTTATGGTAATGCTCAAAAGGCTTTTCTACACATCAGCAGAAGCCTAAAAAAATCTTGGCAGCTATTTTACAGACCATATTCCAACTACAAATCCATAAACATGTGTAACTCAATTAAATAACAATTAAATATTTTTCAGAAAATCAGAGCTCTGTGAATGTTCACAGTGAGATCATTAAATCAAAGCACAAAGTCACACAGGCATAGTTTTTACAGGAAAAAAGGTCTGTGTATAAGGTCCCATACCCCCAGCTCAGTTTCTGTCTGTGATCAATAATATCTGATGGAACTTTCTGTTTTTAAGTTGATCTAGGTTAGAAATAGTAGTGAGCTAAGTGACATTCCCTTAATTAATCTAAACAGAACAGTAATGCAGTGTTATAGAAATGAAATATCCACTTTTAAGAACTGGGAAACATCATTTAAAATATATATATTTTTACAAAGAAAATGTAACCAAATTAAAGTTACCTAATTTAAGCGCTCCAGCAAGGCCACGTATTACAGTAACAGGGTTGTTTGGATTTGTACAAAATTGATGTAAAGGTGGAAAGAAAGCATCTCGTTTATTTTCCAACTGTAAAATTACAATGCAATATTAGATATCAGACGAATTTAGACTTCTTGTTTGTAAAATAAGAAAGAACAATAAAAAATGTGAAACAACAGAAGGAAGACAGGAACTTCATTCATTTCTTCACACTGAGGGAATTGAATAGCAACATCACACAACCAATTCCACGTTATAAGCTGGGTTTACTCCTTCTGAAATTAATTCGTTATTGTAATTTATTTCTTGGCATGAATTATTCCCAGGTTGCTTCGGCTTCTGCAACTCAGGTTTCCTGCAGTTTATTTCTTTATCTGACAGCAGCCCCGTAAATTCTCTAAATCTGCAGAATTCTCTGAAGAGCAAGATAATACACTAACATTCTTTTCAGAGTTTAAAAACTAATCCTACAGATAATGTATACGAGAAACGGTATAATTAAAAAGAGCACTCTCAGAGTATATCTCGTGTTAACTGGAAAAATTGATTTCTTTTTCCTACGCTTTTGTACATCTACAACCACGATTTTATGCTGCAGTTTCTCCTCGCTTTATTTTTAATTGCTATGAATCTTTTAAAATCCTGCAGACAGACTGTGAACAAGTATCAATGACACTGTAGATAGAGACCGCATACATGCCGAAGACATCTCTTTCAATAAACAAAACAACACAGTTCCTAAATACTGGCCCATCTACACAGAATGCTGCAACATGGGGATTTATCAGCTTTGCCAATACTCAATGAAGCTATAACGGACTCTTAATTAGGGAGATTAACTCAGGTTCAACACTAAGAGCAGCACTATTGCTTCCAACCTAATCTAGTGCTTAGGCAGACTGCTTGGATAGTAGCACAAAAGACTGCCAAGCGCTTCTGGTCCCAAAGTTCGGCTGAGCAAAGCTATCCTGAGGTTTTTATACTAGCTGAATGGACACACTACAGTTCACAATTCCATTATTAAGAAAGTTATCTACAATACTGCATAAAGCTATTACAGAAGTTTATTTGCAGAACAGGAGTTTCGATGGTTGGGTAAGAAAAAAAATATCTACCTAAAAGGCATTCAATGGATTCAATGATCTTTGGAGGTCCCTTCCAACTGCATTATTCTATTAATAAAACTTTCATTTTCCTAACTGATGACATTTTGTTGTTACCATCATCTCAGCTTTAATTAATTTTCCCTACTATATTTTGAAATAGACCGCTAGGAAAGTTCAGTTTAATCATTTGCTTATTTATCACTGAAACTGTCATTTGCAAAAAATGTACAAATACCCCTGAAATACTGTGCATTATAACTCACAAACTGTTTTTGCCTATTCCATCGGTATTATAAATAACAAATAAAGCTAATTTTTTGAAGCTGTTCCTCTTCATTCACAACTGCCCAATTCTAACATTTTTCCTGTTCGTACACTGTAACTAGAATTCAGCTGTGAACATCTTTAAAATAATTGCATAAATGTAATTCAGATACCCAAATAATTAACAGGACACAGTCAGCAAATTACTTCTACTTTACTTACATAAATACTAGGTGTAGGTGGATTCAGCTTGTCCTTTGGCAAGGGAGGGTATGGTGGAGGCGGTGGTCGTGGAGGTGGGCATTTATCCAATAGAATACTACTGTTAGATAAGCCATTTTTACCCAGATTCCTAAAAGGAAAGAAAAGCTGTCTCTATCAGTACTTGACAAATACAACAAAAAAATATTAGTGTTATCTCTTCTGCAAAATAATGACAGTAACTAGAAACTGTAATTCAAGATGCAAATAAAGCTCATATATATTTTAATAAAGTATTCTCACTGTATAAATTGATATTATTCAAAATCGTTCCCATTTTCCCCTCCAATCTGCAATGTCATCGCCAGTAGTTAAAAATAAAGCCAATTTAAATAAAAGCTAGCATGACTCATTTGACCAAATCTAACACAGAAAGCAGATTTCAAATAGAAGCAGAAGAACCTTACTAGGCTGGCACTGGCTGGTGGATAAAGAATTCATAGCAACTGAGATAGTGCAGACTGGTAACACTATGCACAGCACTGTAACAGAGTAGAGGCAAAATGACAATGCCTCAGCAAGAAGAACAATGCTGGAGTCACAAAAATAGAAACATAGGTGGCTAAATTAAACAGCCACCTATCTACCTCTCCCTGACTTACACATTTTGAAGCTAGAAGGAACCACCATTACTTCACCTTATTGCTTGGAAAACACAGGAAATAACTACTCTTGTTAAGCTGCTGTTTCAACACCTGTACTTGTACCTGAATCAGGACCTTGCTTGGTGTAATTGCTAACCTTTCTCTGGAGATTTTGAGACATGGACAGCCTACTGTATGCATGTCAGCTTCTTCAATTATGAATGACTTTCAGTGCTGAAAATGATTGCAGAGATTGAGAATCCACAATTTCTAGTCACCATCACCAGGTACTCATTAACAGAGATATCCCTTAATTTTGTTTGTTTGTTAAAAATAACTGAACTGCTTTAAATTTCTTCCAACTAATATTCAAATCTTTCTCCCAACCCCACTTAATTCATTAGCTACTGTTCTTAGCACCTCTCAGTGCTCCAGGACATAGGATGTGCTAAGGCATGATTCAGTCATTTATCCTCATAAAACTCACTAGCTACAAAAACACGTTCTGATAATGAAGGTTCTTCAACAGAAAACACAGCTGCCACAGTATTAGATGAAACTTCTAGCAGTAAAGCTTGTAACAAACACAGAAACTGTGACACTAGCACCGAGAAACATCCTAGAGCTTAATGCTGGCATGTGAGAGCATTATTTCAAATCGAGCTACTACAAACCATGAGTAAGAACTTCGGGCTTAAGATCACAACAGACTGACTGTTATGACAAATACTTTAAAGAACAAACATCACATCTACCTCAGGCTGTAGCAAAGATGAGCATCCCAAGAAACTGTTGTTCATCATGACAAGGAGCAATTCAAACTTACGCCAGATTTCTATCTCCTACACTTCTATCCTCTGACGGGAGATCAGAGCAATACAGACAAAGACATACTTAACAAGAGTCTCCAAAGCATGCCAGTCAAAATACCAAACACAGCTTATTCTCTGTGCTAGGTGAGCCTAATTCCAAAATAGATTACAACCTCAAAGAAACTGAAAGAGATGCTTTCAGCAGAAGATTTGATGAGGCATCATCCAACTTGAGAAAATGTCACTGACCCATGTTTAATGTCTGAGACAGTTCTTGCAAAGACACTACTGCTGCCCCACAAAGGGAAAAAAATGGAAAAAAAGCACAGAAACGTGGCAATATAAAATCACCACTCCTCAAAGAAACTTCTCAACTATGGCTGCGCGAGTCTGAGATTCAAGAACATATGTGCAAGATGAAACTAAAATCTGAAGAGCGGCCATTAGAAGGAACTATATTCTTTGCATTAAGAAACTAAAAAATAAAATCAAGAAAAGCAAATCCACAGCATTAGTATCCAACAGAACTATGAAAAAAAAAAATTTCAGTTCGAATTGAGAAACAGTTCTCAGGCACTTTCTTATACAAGGAAGAATAGGAAGACCGAACCTGAAGAAAAACGACAATGCTCAGAACTGTGATTCAAGTTACTTGAGGTAAGCAACACAGAGGAAACACTTAGTAAATTCAGAGTACATAGAGTCTTCAGGGAAGAGGGGCAGCAGAGACAGGAGAGACTGCTGTATGCCTAGAGAAATTACACATTTGAAAAGTGAAAGAGATGCAGAAGAAAGCAGACGCTACAGAGAAGAAGATCAGATGAACAGAGGAATCTCAAAGCCAATGCTTGAAGCTGATACTACAGCAAATGACCCCGCAGTTTCCTATTAAGTTACTAAAACCCTGTGCGGAAATTTCAAGAGGAAAAGGGCCAAAGAAAAAAGGTGAGACTGGAAAGCACTTGTAATTCAAGCGGCATGGGAAACAGATGGGCAGAATCTTAAAAGTTATCTTTATCAGACCCGTTTCACTCATCTATTTTTTTTTCTGACCATCAATCAGAATAAGTTACTATTAATAGCAATAGAAGAGAACTACTAAAGCTTAACACTGTCATTGACAGTGTGCAAATCAGAGTGATACAAACCATAAAACGAACAAACAACAACAACTCCGGAGAAATACTAAATAAAATAAGACTTGATACTGGCACCTGAAACAAAATAGTCTAGCTATTCACTGAACATCTCCAACAATGGAAATACAGAACTGTGGCCAGCACAGGGGAAGTGAAAGATCGTCTTTGACCACAGAGATTGTAGGGAAAGTCACACATCGCTGTTGCAATTGTGTAATTTTTTTTACAGGATTTCACAGGGGCTGAAAGAGGCAGCAAATGCAAAAAACAAGCCTAACTTAGGCCCTGAGAAGAAAATGCATGCCCAAATAGTTACCTATAATGCCATGATGGAAGAATGACTAGAAGGACAGGTTTCATCCATCATTGCTTTAAACTGAATTTTCACAGGCTGTACAGGCTGCAAAACATCCTTCATTCCCACAGAGCCAAGAGTAGTTGTCAGCCTCACAAAGGTAAGGACAGAGGCGTGAATGATGTGCAGCACCTTCTGGAGCCAAAGCCGCAGCTCTCAGCCCATTGCCATTTGCTTGACAGGTAAAAGCAACAAATCACCCAATTGTTTTAACCCGTGGATCAAAGTCAAATTGTCAGGCTTATGAGTGACACCAACTGCAGTAGATGAAATAGGCGCTTGAATGTTATGTGATTAACTGATCTTTAGAATAAACAATCACCAGATTCACTAAAACACCCCTGTTTCATTTTATTGCTTTCTAGGACACGTTCCCTCACCTTCTAAAAATGCTTCACACTCCTTTCCTGCCACAGCACAACTTCACATCTGGCTGTAACAAAACATTGTTTCCCAAAAACACAGGTGTGAACCAGTTTACTCTGCAACAGTGGCCCGTATTCTTCATCACAGAGCACTCTGCAGTCTCTGATTTCAGCAAATGTTAACATAAGTAACTTCATTTTATCTACGGATTTCTGACAAATGAAGATAGATGGCATAGCCTGCTCCATCTGCCTACCACACTCTTTCCTACAGTTCACTGTTTTTACTGCAAGGGTAAGGAACCTGGTTGCTCCTTCAGAAGCTGCCATGGCCCCACGCTACGCGTGATGGACGCCCGCTGCTTCAGACTCAGGAACTCCCCACTTGGAGCCCTACACCACGAGGAAAAACAAGGCTGAAACCAGATCCCAGGGCAACATCCCCGAAACTCCACTCACCCCAGCAACGACAACATTACACATATCAGTTGGCTGTTGTTATACACTTCAATAGATATTGTATTGACTTTGCATCACCCTAGCTTACTAATGAAGATGTTATGCAAGCTGGAAGCAAAACGTGTTAAAAAGCTGCACTAATTTTAACTGTTTTACTTTAAAGATGCTAAGCTACATCAAGAATATTATAGTTAACATAATACTTATTTTCCATGAGCCAGGACTCATTATCATTAATTACTACCCTTTACATTTATTAAATTAATCACCTCAATGATTTTGTTATTTCACTCAGGCCTAATGCCAGACTGCCAGCATTACATTTTCAGTGGTCGTCCCACTCTGAAATCAGTCCCATGGCAATTTTTGAGTCCTATCCAACTCTTTCTGTTTTCTAAGAACTATCAAAAACCTGTATGCATGATCAACAACAGCTCCGGCCTGCTCTCTCACAACTCAAGGACATCTGTTATCTGGGCTTCTGACTTAAAACCATCACATAAGTGTTCGATGTCCTCCTCCCTGAACACTGTGAAAAACAGAGAGTGGGTTATCGCGCATCCCACAATGTGAACACCCTATCTGCCTTTTTCCCAAGATCTGAACAAAAATATTTAGTGTCTTCTGCCTCTGTATTGACTATTTGATATCTCTGATCAGAAACACTAGGCATTACTGGTTTTTGTGCGTGTGTGTTTCTTCTATTTCATTCCCGGCTATAGTTTTCTCTTCTAAGCTTTTGCTAGGAGTTTTCTAGAACTCTTACCTTCTGTACTTTAAAATATTTGCTCCTTATCTTTTTAAAAAGATTGTGACTTCTTGAGGACAGTGAAAAAGCTCCTGAGCAATTTCCAGCTATCTCTGCATTTGCATTTAAGGTACAATTCACAGGCCACATTACAATCATTTGCACATAAGCAGTTATTTTTGTTGTGAAGTCAGTTTAAGTGAATTATTATTTGAGGATTAGCTGCATGAGAATTAACAGGGTTTTACCACTCAGGAGATTATAGTTACTCCGAAGAACAAAATTAATACCCTCTCTTTCTCACATAAAAATCACATTTAACATTAGTATAAGGAACAGTGGATTTATGCGATATTGTATCTTAAATCCATCGGAATTACTCAACATACAGAGAATGAAAAAAAAACGTGCTTGCAGAAGGAAGCTGAAGCACTGGGATGCACAGTACTTAACTGACCCAACTCTGATGCGAAACAGAAAGACCTAGTCTTCCTTAACGATTAGTGGATATAACTAATCTCTTTCACGAGGCAAAAACACAGGAAAATGGCTATCAACACTCTTCACACTGGGAATGAGGTGGCTATTCACAATGCCTAGTGCTGGCTGTCTGAGGCTCTTCTGCCCAGGCTTCTTCTGCAGCCAGTAGAAAGATGCACTCTCAAAGGGCAATTCAAAGAAGTTAAGCCAAGCTTACATTATGGTTAAATGCAAGTAATGCCAGATAATTATACAACCTGTTTATAATGCAGTTATTCGCTTCAGCCTTTCACAACCAGGTACTAGCTGGCAATACTCCCAGGAATCTTTCTTTTTCAAACCTGCTGAAAATCCTACAAAATAATTGTGGATTTTCACATTATGCAAATGCATTTCTAATCATTTTTGAATTCTGTTCTGTTTTTGACCTCAGTACGATAGGTTGGCAGAGAGTTTCATAGGTTAATTACATGTTATGTAAGAAATAATGTTCCTTTTCTCTCTTGTTTTAAAATGACTTACATCTTTCTCTTTCATTTGGTAATCACCTTGTTCTTAAGCTATTACAATAAGACAAATAGAAGCACATTAATGACTTATTTAAGAAAAGCATTGTAACTAGTAGTACCAAACTTCTTCTTTCTGTTAGCCTTCCCCCTCTCTAAACGCAACAGTTAAAATACATATTATTTTTTTCTTTACTCTCAGGTATTTCTGTATTTGCTTTTCTGTAACAGAACAGAATATATTACTCGAAGTAGGGCTTAGACTGTGAAATTACAACATCTAAAATTTTATTTTCAGAACTTTCACTCCAAGTTTCTGGCAAGTTCTGAAGTTTACTTGCCAGAAATAAGGTGCCCTTACAGCAATTGAACAATTTGCCTGCAAGCCAAAATAGCCTTTCGTGTACAGTCAAAAAAAGCCTCCCAATAAAACAAGAGCTGCTTTTAAGAGCAAAACACAAACTTAATCCAGCTCCTGTTTCTGCAAAGTACTCCCCTCAACCAGACTCCCTGCCTTGCGATTGTACTTTCCAATCCCATGGATTCACTCACTGACTTCCCAAAGCACAGCTGACTGCCAGGAAGCCCTTCAGAACTCTCACCCTAAGTTTGTTTCTGCCACAGTGATGTAGGCATCAGCACGGAACCCAGATTTGTACACTTCAGCCTTGGAACTGCTTTTTCCACTCCTTCTCACAACGCTTATTTCCTACGCTTCTTTACATGCTGGCCAGTTATCAGCCTATTTTCCAGACTATTTCACCCTCTGCTTGTCAGTCTATACTTTTATCCTTTTAAAACATCCTTTCTGAGGCACAGTTCATTTCTGTTGGTCTCCTTCGTTTTCTTATCTCAATGGATTGCTCTCTACTCTTTCACTTTACACACCAAGCAAAAAGAACTACAAAAAGCATGTTAGCCCCTTTCAATAGGCATTACCATCAAGTCCATACATCTCATTTGCGTTCCATGATAAGACAAATTGGCAAAGCTTCCAAGTTCAGATACATCTGTGAGTTTTACCCTTTAGGCATTCTGTACGCTGCCCAAAGAGTGACCACACAAACTTACAGCTGACCTGAGGTTGCCCAATTATTCTACCTGCCTCCTTGTGAATTTTTTGTAAGACTTGTCCAGCGACTGCTCTAAGCAATTATCAAGCAGAAGTTTTGTCTGCAGCTTGTGTGCCCTTTTCAGGCTGTGAACACACATTTATAAATAAAGAAGAGCAAAGTGAGCTATTTCTTTTACGAGAAGCAAAACAAAGCAGTGATAAACTTCTTTATACTGCTTAAAGGAAAGACTTGACCTCTCATCAGCTTCAGAGGAACAAAACAATGGAGCATCTTACATGAGAAGGGCACTGTGATTTTCATATTATCCCTTCAAGACGCTAAGGAGATGCACCAGTTGAAACAGAGCAAGACATCAGCTGGTATCATTTCATCTGAAATAAACAGCTCAAGTTTTAAGTCTCAAGTCTTGCGACAACATTTCATTAACTCCCCTTTCAAAAGGATTGCTCATGGGGAAGCAATACTTAAATTTCTGAGAGTACGGAAAGAGTTTTTGATAATGCTCTCTTAAGGGAGCCCCGATACGCAGCTAGACAAAACAGAGAACTCTTCTTCTTTGTTCTCCACTTCTTAACAATTGGCTTATCTAGTAACAAACAGAACAGTTACCCCCAGTGTGTTTTCTTCTCTTAGTCACAACAGACTTTTACTTATGCTTGGTCTTTTTAATGACCCCTTCTCAGTGGGGGGATTTTCTCCAAGAATCTAAAGAATAATCAATTTTATAGTACACATTTTTATCTGGAATTTTGCTCAGAGGCTTAAAAAAATGTAGTTTACTGTGCAGACAGCTCGCTATTCAAAATATAATAATTCAGTTGCTTTATAATCATCTTAAAATAGACCGTTGCCATCACTTCAATTAGTATGTAAGATTAAGCAAATTACCCGTACAGCACCCAGAATCACCTCCTCAGTTCCTTCTGTACGTACAGTCCAACAAGAGTTGAAGAAGATGAGCGCATTTGTTCTCCCGCTATTCTGCAGAACAGCATCTTAATGAGATTTGCACAGTTTAATCATCAGCTCAGAGACTGCATTTCTCAGTTCCTTGTAGCTCTCCACTGAACCTCATCTAGTCCCTTCAGGGGAAGCTCTTTTGAGAAGTATCCATAGCTACTCCAGCACCTTCTGTTTGACCCCTCCTCAGCGTCTAGACAACCTCAGCTCACCACTTGAATAGAATGAATCTCTGTTAGATACTTCCTCAACACTCTCAGGGAGGAAGATGGATATAAAGACACATATAAGTCCCTGGATGGTGTTGCCCTACTTAAGCACTTACTTCAGTCTTTGATGAAACAAAACATTTACCCAGTCTGCTCCTACAACCCAGACAACCTATTCAGATAGAACTGAAAAGAATCAAATGGAGTTGCCTATTTGGCACGTGTTTTGCACTTTATGATGCAAAGTATCTCCTTTCATTCAATGGCTTTGCTTGCACAGTTATTTTAAGACACCACTTGTTTACGTAAAATAAAACTGCAAGCTCCCAACATTTATTTTTGCCTGTCTGCTTCCATTTTATTTCTTTTAATGCATGATTTCTGAACCCCCTTTCTAATAATTACTTCTACCTTTAAATAAACAAACAACTTCCATACCTCTGACATTCCTTTGTTCTTAAAGGACAACCAAAATCCTAGCAAGATTAACAAACAAGTCAGTTTTTAGAAGTTACAACTACAGTTCTGCTTTCTATTAAATCTCTCCTGTGAGATAAGGAACTTCATTATATTGCAGTTCACTATTGCACAGTAGGTCAAATATAGTTACATTACAAATCAACTGCTGTGCATTACTTAATGCCAAACTGCTAGTAATTTCAGGTCATTTCTGCTCCAGACACACATAAACCTACAGGGTCTGAAAGCTGTAAAAAATGGCTTCTCATAGTTAAGACTTTTTAAAAATCTGTAAGCATTTGAAACAGGATTATGTAACAAACAGACCTCTGATGCATTTCGATGCAACTTACACATGGTATCAATCATTCTGGCTTGCAAGTAAGCACATAGTAAACAGAGACAAATACAGAAAAATAAGTGAGAAAATAAAACTTAACACAAAACTCCAGCTATATATAAAAGCATCATATATCCACTTGTTCCCACCTGTCAAAATGTCTTTTTCCCCCCTGGATAATACCATCAGGAAAATAGAGCAAGAGACTGTATTAAGAAAGTACTTCCAGAAAGAAGAGGAATATGCCAGAATAGAAAGCAATTATCAACATTAGAGGGGAAGTCAGAGTATCTTTCTGATCGTATCATTTTAAATAAGAGTATTGATGGAACAATCAGTGTAGCACCAATATTTAAGAACTGCTACTGCAGAATAATTCCCTCTCTCTGCTTGAAGTTTATTCTCAAACAGTTTTTTTTTTTTCCATTTTCTTTTAAAGAAAGAAAGGAAAAAAAATATTTTCAGGTCTTCCATTGCAGATAGCTTTCGTGTACCTTCTACGGTAATGTTAAAAATCACAATTTTTTTTGTCTCAAATTCACTTTTATACCTCGAGATACCACTTACAAAGGTAACAACCAAAAGTAATCACCACTACATGAAATACTTTCAACATTTCGTTTTTTCATTACCTTACACTGCATTAACATAAAGGTTAACATGCCCTAATTAAGTTCATAGTATCCAATGTTAATAAAAGCAACTTTTAATCCACTATGTCTAAAGGTTCTCTTGTTTAACAGATAAGCAGGGCATTCAGCAGACTATTGTTACGCATCCTCCTCTCTGGACACTTTTCCCTGTGTCAGTAACTACGACATGGATGCTCCCACCAGAGCTCTGCTCCTGAGCCAACACTGTGCACACACCCCTCCCAACACTGACACAGTTTAGCAGAAAGCAGGAGCTAATCAGCTATTCAGTACGTGGCTGGGACAGCCTCGCCCTCGAATTTATGTTTGCAAACTGTAAAACAAATAGATAAGGGTGGCAGGAAAACAAAACTATTATTATATAATATATAGTAGTTATGTTTCAAAGAGGAATCACTTCCATTAGCATGAAAAAACATGCAGGCAGGGCCCTTTCTCTAACAGGCAGCCAGCACCAGCCCTGATCAGGAACAGCACTAATGAGCACCAAACAATTTTCACAGATGTAAAAACGTCTGCCTGACTTCATTTTACACTTTAGGTTTAGCCTAAAAATGTTGCAATTGTTACTGCATTGACAGTCCCACAAATCTTCTATTATTATAATAAGATATGCAGATACTTTCCAGCAGTCACAGTTCGACTAGGACAGATCCTGTTAAACTGAGTAAATTCAGTAGTCCGAGCCCATACTGAAGCATTTATTGACCTCTCAGTTAGTAAAAGAAGTCTGCCCTCAAGTTTTGCCGTTGCTCATCTTAGCATTTTCAGCTGTGCATCAAAGTCTTCTGCCTTTCTTGAAGGAAGGTGCAGACAGGCGGAAGAGGGAGCTCTGAATCTCTGCTCGGTAAGTACAGTGACAACAGCAAAAGGCACATTTTACACGCCTGCAAACTACAGGGGGTCTGGCACTAACTTAACGTCTCTTGGTAAATTATAATTACACGAGCCTTGGAAACAATACAGATTATATGAACGCCAGTGAAATACTGCTGGAAAAGATACACCAGAGGTTTTAAGACCTCATTTGTTAATAACGAAGCCTTTAGTAATTCAGCATCACTTGGAATACTACTTCTATCAACGAACGCAAAAAAAGGACATGCACTAAAAGCTGCTTTAGGATTTCTGTAGTAAAAATGTCCAACTTTTTGCCAGTGAACACAAGCCACAGATTTCACCCACGAATCATTCAGTAAGCAGTGTACTAAATCAGAATATGGCACCAAACAGCAGAAACGCACTTCTCATTACTCTTTCCAAGAAGGCTGAATGCAAACTTCTGCTAAACACATTTTGAAGACAGAAACCAGCTAAACTTCAAGAAAGAACTCAAAGTGTCTTACAATTTCTTTTATGTGTATTTGCATTACACTTATCCCAACACCAGACACTAAAGCTATTTTCAGACATCTACTAGCAAGAACATATACACGGTCCCAATTTAAAAATGAAGAATTTAAAAGATTTTTTATGAATGTAACAGAAGTAGAAACTTCACTTGAAAATGATCATTACAATATAAAACTCACCACGTATAAGATGACAAGAAATGTTCCCTTTAGACTTTTATTCCTTCTTTTCTAGGAGATGTAAAGCTTTAACACTTATGATTTCAGTTAACAGCAAATATTTAAAATGCCTTAGACTTTGAAGTTATTCAACTAATCCAATCTCTTAACATTATAAACATTTTACTTTTGTATCAGATGCCTATGGACTGATGCACCATGATTAGTATTCATTAAATCCCAGTATGTTAGAGACCAGTAACTTCCATAATCATGGTACCAAATGCAGCCCTTTGCATTTAACTGATTTATGTGGGTGCAGTAAAAAAAGGTAGTAAATATACTTCTATCACTTCTTCAATAACCAAAACAGTAATGCTCAAAAGCATCACAATTCTAGCTACATAATTCCAAACAAGTATTTCTGAGTAAAATATATTGAGATATTAAAACTTCCAACAATAATTCTTACACCACAAAGATACAAATAACACTTACAATTAAAGAACTGTAAGCGCAGTAAGTATGGCAAACAGCAGAGTAGAAACCATAACATTCAAAAATCACGTGCTTATGATGATTAAAGGGACTTCCATGAATTTTACAGGCCATTTATGAAGCTTCTTCCATAAATGACATCAAATATAAGACATGGCTACAGAAATTACATGCCCTAAACGGTCATTTTGATTTCTTTGTATTTTGGATTTCAAGTAAAATTCTTTTGGAAAAAAGAAAAGAAAAAAAAAAAAAGGGAAACCTCTCCTTAAACTACCTAAGGACTTCGCTACAGAAAGAGGATCTGCACTAAGCACAGTGACTGAAACTGCTGAACTATTATCTGCTAGAATTCCTGCTAGCCTTTGTAAGCATGAGCTCACCCTAGGCAAGGAAAATAAATTAGTCTCCATAAGCTTTGTCTGAACTGTGCATAGTAGAGTTTGCTCCAGTTTAAAACTGAATAAACTATCTTATGTCTAATGTACATTAAGACTGAAAATACGGTGCATTAATACAGGATAGTTACATATAGTAAACACAGAATTTACTGCGAATTCATTTTCCTGCGTAGATATTTTTTCAGTGCATAACATCACAGTGTCTATTTCTGAGGGGACTTGACTGAATATATTAACCTGATCTTCTACTGAAGGTTCCTACCTACAACTGCAGCACTCTCTCACCAATAGCCCACAGAAATAGCCTAAACTATGCAACCCTTACAGATGTTCTTTTGTTTATTTTTCCTTGGTTGGAAAGGATAATTCACCTGCCATTTTTGGTGATACATCAATCTTGAGATAAGAAATAAATAGCAGAAGAAAGTACGTACAAATCTCAAGGCTTGGAATCCGGTGCTTCTGCCATACTGCTCTTTAGTAAGCCAGACTCAGGAAACCACTAGAAGTGCTAAGGAAGTACTTGTAAGTTGACTACTTGGAGATAAAAAACAAGCGTAATCCTTCAAGTGCTAACATGCCTGTCAAGGAGATGAGACTTATGTGTCAGAGGTGAATACCAGCAGATTTATACACAGCAGATTAAAAAATGGCTGCCCTCAGCCCACCAGCCTCCTCTGCTAAAGGCTACTGGCTACTGAGCATGTGGCAAAATTTGCTGCATTTCTATGCCACAATCACTGCAGCTTACAGCGTAGCATCTTTGCCAGAAGTCACTGAGAAGCAGTAGCTCAAAATTGAACAACCAAGTCTCACATATGCTGCACATCCTGTACTGTTAGCACCAATGGCGCCAGGGAAAAGGCTGTGCAATTTGTATAACCACACTGCAGTCCTTGTCAGGTTGCCTAGTGGCTGGCTTCACTTTTCGCTTT
>JACDJE010000160.1:1626463-1678963 GCA_016647715.1 Pavo muticus | reverse complement strand
GGGACTGACTGTTAGATGTTAATTTTGAAAAATCATACAGAAAGAAAATATGGCCAATGATTACATAACAACAATATAATGTCAAAAACGACCACAACATTCAGTTTCCTATGAAATGTACACACTCTTATTACACTGAAAGCAAATTCACAACATTTTACAATAATGACGCAACAAAAAGATGCACAAATATGTCTGGAAGATAAGGCATTTGAGCAGTATGAACTGCCCTATTTGATTTATGATCGTTTATCTTGGGAGTAGTTGATTTAATGCATATACTTTAAACAACAAAATATATCAGGCAGATCTAGCCTAGTGTATGTTTTATTTGCATGTATATCATAAACTTCAAAAAAAAGAATAAGTGTGCTGACAAACGGGAGAATTCAAATGGTGGCTTCCTTATTAAATGGGAGAATTCAAATGGTGGCTTGCTTATTAAGCCTTCCTATTAAGTATGCTATGTTAGTAAACTGAGATAGTATACCTGAGTGGAGTTAGATAGTTGGTTTTTCCACGGCTCCTCTGCGCTGCTGGTCAGGTTTGTGCGGTTATGAGGTAGAGAGAGTGCGTTTTGCTGCAGGTAAGGCACGTTTCCATTACTTCCACTTTCTGTTATGTGATTATTGCCTATCAAAATAGTGTCTGTACTACTCAGCGTTCTTGCTGTGCTGCAGGGAATGGGGCCTGCTGGAAAGGGTCCATTAGCCATAGGCTGCCCAGGGCAGGCCGGACGGATTCCACGCTGAGCGACATTAGGCACTCTGGTTAAAGCAACCTGCGGCTGCTGACCAGAGACAGAGTTTGTAGGCAGTGATGAATCAGCTGTTGGCCCATTAGGAATTCCAGTAGATCGTACCTGTGCAACTCCTGTTTGTCTCATCTAATGGAAGATGAACAAAGTACAAGGATGTTAGCTATAGAAATTAAGGCTACAGAATTTAAGAAGTAAAGATCATATTAAGCTTGTGTATTTTATCGCGCTTTTCAATTTCAACTGTATACTGATTTTGACACCTTCCCAGTTGCATTTGAGAAGATGACTGTCATGCTCACAAAAGCGCTGAGTGAATTTTAAGGTAAAGCTATCGGCACACTTTTCTTCTAGGCTCTTCAGTTTGACTGTTAGCATTATACTGCTAAAGTTGGACACTAAGAGAGAGAGAGGTGAATAATGAAAGCATGAGAGAAAAGCTGTAATATGGCTTACTACAAGTAAGTGTTTTTCGACTCATACTGCTTTTACATGCATTCACTCACTTCAGTTTGAAAGTGTGGCTTGAGATGTTTTACACTATCTGGTAGCCCTATAATAAAACACAGCTAAAACCATTAACTTCCACAAGTAAATCACACTTAAATTCTGTATAAAAAAGATGACAATGTAATATAGCAAAGGGCATGAGAACTCTGTACAATACAAAAACCTAAGAATTCAAGAAACACAACAGATGCCATCATCAATAAAAGTTTTGTGGAACAGAAAAATATTTTTGTTCTCACTTGCTGGTGTTGCTGCATCAAGACAAACTGACTCTCCAGCTGTTCCAGCATAAGTTTCTGTGCTGGATTTAAATTATTTCGGTTTGCACGTAGCTGTTCCAAGTGCTGAAAAAAATCAACCAGTATAGTTTAGAATCATCACAAATGTATGCAATTTTTAATAACCTTCTTGCATACATTACTGAAAATTATCCAGGAAGACAAGACTTGCACAGCTAAAACAAAACTTGCAAAGCTAAAGACAAGATCAAGATTTCTGCTGCAGACTAAAACATCTTTCCATAAACTATTTTGTAACCAAACTTTATTAGCAGTTACTAAAAGTAAAGAGATTTTCAAAATTATTAGAGTATATCTTATTACCACTTCATTAAAATTAAGTGAACTGGTACAGTTAAGAAAACTACATTAAGGTATGATTATTTAGAATTCTTATTATCATTATGTATGTTTTAACATTTTTGTACTGTGCTATTCTTTTAAAAACACTGCACAGTATGAAGTAAATTCAGTCTTACGGTCACACATTAAAACTTCTCTAGAAAACACAAAAAATTCAGAACACTACGCAACTTAAGTACAGAAAGCAGTATCTGAAGATACAATCCTGAAATAATTTACAACTGAAATTTAAGTATTTATTACCCAAAACTTGATCTTGGCATTCCTTTTAAACTACTCTCCACACACCTTTATTCTATCAGTAAGTAACATCTTTCATATAAAGAGCCAGCTGAAGAGCTGTTTTGCAAGTTACAGGAAATACTGCTCACTGAGCCTTCTGTTTCTGCACTACATTCTCTTTTACAACTCCTTGTATCGCAAATAGTATCTGTGATACACGGGCGAGGGTTTCCAGCTAAGCCTGATTTTCAAAATGTGGAATTCCTGCTGAAGCTCACTGCAAGCCCTAATGAACTGAACAGATGACAAAAGCATCATGACAAAAAAGACCTGAAACAAGATTTCATAAACAAAATCTAGCACTTCATATACAAACGTTAAATGATGTGTAACACAGCAAAGCGGTATCAAATTTCATTTGATTAATCCCATTTTGTACAACGTGTGAATTTATGTAATTTGATACAATAAGACACCTCCTAAGAAAGAGAGGATGCCACAATATTCTCACTTCAATATTCTCCATGCTAAAACAAGTAGCGAAATATACTTGGCTTGCAAGTGTTACAATCTGCATATCTATCTTTAAAACAACATAAAAAGGAACATTACTGTACCTCCTACTTAAATTATAGAATTCAAACAACTTAAGCATTCGGTTTCTACTAATGATTATTTATTTTATTATACAGCTAATCTTACATATTCCACACAGTATCCATCAATATTAAAAGAATTTGTATTGTTTCCCATTTAATTTCAGAAACGTGAGAGTCAAAAGTATTTTTTTCTTAAAAGAAAGAAACTAATAAAAAATAAATCAAAGCTTCTGAAGACCTTCAACGTACTTACCTGTAATTTCTGTGGTGTCAAGCACCAAGAATGAATTTGTTGTTGTACAGGAGGATGTGACACTGTATGGCCACTGCTCCAAACATCTGAAGTATTCTGAGAGAAAACATTATGTTAAAATTCTTGACTATCAAAAGGCCAATATCATCTTTTCATATCTGGATTTTAATTCATGAAAGAACTAGTCATTTTACACAGAGAATATACTAATGCATGCCAAGTCTTGTTCTACCGTTCCCATACAGTATCATAGTAGTTAGATGTAAAATAAGTGATATCTAATACCATAATGAGAAACAATCAAATAAAATTATGCAATTAACTTAAAGGTACATTGCTGTTAAAACCGGATAATTTTATCTACTGTAACATTACTACATGATGATGACCTGAATTCTAAATATAAGCAAAGGCTGTAGACAGGATGACATGGTTGTCTACCTCTCTATCCATCACCAGACTATGACTGTACTTTTCCACATACACAACTATGACTGTAGTATAGTTCTACCGATCTGTACTGCCCTTACACACTTCCTGTCACAACTGTAACCTCCTTACTAAACACATCACTGAAAAAATTTCTTTAAAATTTCTAAAAACATTCCCCACCTTGATGCCAAAGGATTGAAATTCACGGCACAAATTGTGTGCATGCTGCATCACTTTAATGCATATTTCCATATAATTTTGGGAGGGGGCTCTTTAGTTCATCAGAATATATACCTTTGTTGGACTAGATGTTCTTTTCCTCTTGGCAGGACTGGTCAGGTCATCTACTTGGCTAGAAGGAATCATGTGTAGTGGCAAGGATTGCTGTGAAATTGGTGTTTGAGTGAGGCCTAGTACAGGTTCAGTATTTGGATGATGAGGTTTACAAGCCTAAGAATCACAGAAGACAAAAATATGGTTCTATATATTCTTAATTCTTTCCTTTAAACTACATATTTTAACAGCCCACATATTTTAAAAGGGCTGAGCAGATAGTTTGAAGTTGGTCTCAAAAACTGAAAAATCAGTTTCCATATGGTCATCAATGGAGGAATGTGTACCACTGCAGCATTCTATTTAAGATGAAATTTTTTAAAATCATGAAAATCCACAAAGGTTCTAAATTGGTACCCCCATCTTTCTCCCATATTGCAGGGAGTTGCTTCTTGATCTAGTATACCTTTGCAAATAAATCAAAGGCTTTTTATTAATAAAAGCCAGTCCTGCACTCAATAAAATAAGCTTGACCACTACAGATTGTAAAGAACCCTTAAAGCTGGGCACCTGCAGAACATAACCCAACTTCTCACCTGCTGTGCTGTGTTCATGGCACCCTGCCTGGAGGTAAGCTCTGCGGGGATTGGTAGGCTCCATGCCTCCTCAATACTAGGAAGTAATTTAGTTTTATTCTGTAGACTACCTTGTGGAAGGTTACACAACTGAGCCTAGGAAAAATTATGTAAAAAGCAAATTTAACACAAGCCTACTTTAGTAAGAGCAAGTCCATGAAATCTTCCTATATGCTGTAGCTAATTATGTCTTAAAGAAGAGGATAGATTTAAAATTTGGGGTTTTAGAAAGGTGCTAAGTATAAAGAGGGTAACCAGAATATAAACCTTTGTGAGAATCAGAACAAAGATGAGCTCTAGATTCACAGGTCTCATAATTCTTTTTTTTCTGAAATTGCAAACAAGAGTGAAAGATAGCACGTGTGTTCTCTATGTTATGAGAACTTAAAAATGTAGACAATACAAAGAAAAAAAAAGTGATGTAAAACAGTATGCATTGATTAAATATGTAAAATAGAGTTTATAAGTAATTAAATTCCACTTAAAAATGAAGAAATAAAATATTACAGGCTATGATATGCTTACAATACATATGAAAAGTTATACACACCACAAATGATTGCAAGTTAAATTTGTGTGTTACTTCTACCCTCCCCTCTGGTATGTATATGGAAGAACATTTCCCACATCTTTAAAACTTCAGCTTTACCTGTAAATACTTTATCCGTGCTGCAAGTGCAGAGGTATTACTACAATTTTTGCTCCTAGTTGCATTTAAGTAGCATTTAATGGCATCCTGAGGCTGGTTGCAGGACTCATAGAGTGTGCCTAGGTCCATCCAGGCTGCAGCATGGCCATGGTCTAATTGTACAGCACAGATATAGGCCTGTAAAGCATCCATAGGCTGATTTTGCTGTTGATACAGCACACTGAATAGAAAGATTTGTGAAGTTGAGAATTAATAACAAAGCCAAAATACAATGAAGTCAAATACAAACATCCATCCCGAAGCCCTTAATGACCTTTGTCATTATATAAATCACAGTAATAAGTAAAAAAAAACCCCATATTTATAAAATCTTAACATGCAAAGTTTGTATACACAGCATATTCAGTATTTTAAAAATGGAAAAAGCATGTAAAAATGATAATTTAAACTTCAAATTGGAGAAATCTGACAACATAAAGGTAGAAATTAGAAAAATTACGGTATATTTGAGAGCACAAAAGAGTTAAAAAGCTAATATTCTTCATTCATATATATGTATTAGCATTGAATAATATCACTATATTACCCTGTTTCATTCTTACCCTATAGAACACCATGTATCTGCACTTGCTTCTGATTTATCAATAGATTGCCTATAAGATATAAAGGCATCCTGAACTTTCCCAATACTTGAATAGCACCTGGGAGAAGAAAAAAAGATTTTTGGTAATATTTATAGAAGGTAATCAGTGATGATGGCTTATGAGGACTGGTCTGATAAATGTTAAGTCATACAAGTACATACTCATCTAGATGAATCCAAAATATTTGCTGCTTCTCCATGCTGGGCACAAGTAGACTCAAACTTCTTAATCAACATGTATTACTAACTCTTTATTTGAGAAGCACACCAACACTGTTTAAACCCTAACTTAATGTATTATTTGCAGTGAAAGCAGAAATCATTCTACAGTTTGAAGATCTACCTTTGTTCCACTTAATACAGTCATCAGTCAGTAAGAACAATATTCATCTCCAGTCAATATTCAAAAAAATCTATTAAGATACTTACTTCATGAAATCTAATACAGTAACATTTCATATTCTACACTTAGTGGTTCAGGATTTTTTGATTTATATTAAGAGATAATAACCAATTCAGCCAGGACGGTCCTTGACTGCCTTGGAAATTTTTTATATGCATAACTCATATCTCATTAAGTTTTCAAATAATGAACAACAAACCAATTAGTTTAACCATGTACAGAGAGCAATAAAATTTGTAAAAATCTTTCTTGTCTGGATTTTTTCAAATTTTATTGCTTGAATATTATGTATATGCCACGGCTTCGTAGGTATCCTGGCATTGTAAGCAGAACTATCAGACCTTGAAAGAGAACTACCATTATGCCGCAGGGAATAATACCTACTTTTTAAAATTAAAACCTCCAAATAAATAAAATATGAAAAACACACATGCAATTAGTTTTAACTACAATAGCTCTGCCTTATATTGTTTCCAATAAGTTTCCCTCTTGGAAAAAGAACTGACAACTTTCAAAGCACATCAGTAACAGAAAGTTTATTCTAGTACAGAAAAAAAAAAATCCACGCAGAACAGGACAGGTGAGGTTCATCAAATATGCTACACTCTTGTGTATTCTTAGGGCTTATTAGAAAATACAGTATTATCTAGCAGTACTCCATCTAAAAATAAGTTACGGCTCCATAAAACATTTCAGGATATCATTTTATTCACAATCTAACCCATGTTCCAATAGACATATTTAAATCTGTCTGCTTAACAGTTACACAGAGATTCCAATTAGGATAACACTAACATCAAGCACCCAAGAAACTTTAAAACAAGGAAGTGGGGTGGAGATTTTTGGAGCGGGATTGGAAAGGTTTTGCAAGGTTATCTAGGAAGCTAGCTTTAAACCAAGTTATCTAATTTGGAGGACCAGCAGAGGAATGAATAACGCAAGGGAATACACTGGGAGAGAAAAAGAGGAAGAATGAATGCACAGCCCTGTAACCCTATAACTCTCCTGTTAATGTACTGACTAGAAGAAGGAGGCACAGAAACATTTTGCTCTGGTTCTCCCCTGTAGAATATAAGGGATACTTTCACTACATTTCCTATTCCCCTATTTCCTCCATTTCCCCATCTCGTTTGTATGGTCCTAGGTTTCACTCCAACCATACTAAAG
Source organism: Pavo muticus (assembly GCA_016647715.1). Taxonomy (NCBI): domain Eukaryota; kingdom Metazoa; phylum Chordata; class Aves; order Galliformes; family Phasianidae; genus Pavo; species Pavo muticus. The sequence goes on along the minus strand of JACDJE010000160.1, from coordinate 1,671,779 downwards.
CCTAGGTACAGGAAGAGCACATGTACTCCACTGAGCCTTGCCTCTGTCCTGCTGCTGTGTAAGAACGCAACTGGCTCTAGCTGTGTGGATTGGGATTAGAGAGGAAAAGAACAGGTTTTAGCCAAAGGGACGACAAAACAAGCCGGATGATCCCTGGGACCTTCTACCTTTTCTTCCCACTCCTACTCCAGCTCTCTGTGCCCACTGCCTGTACTTCTCCCTTAGCCTGCAGACTGCTAGTTTAAGAGTCTTGCTCAAAAAAGAGCAGCAGGAATAAAATCAGGGTGACAGAAACAGTAGTATGTTCTAGTTACGTATGACAAGAATTTCCACGAAAGTGAGCTGGAAGATACTGAGGTTACTATATTAATTTTATTTTTGCATAATTTCTATTAGATCTATTTCTCAACAGAACCGCCCAGTTCATGTGCTTAAATTGACATCAAAGGTTTCAACCATATAGAAGATAAGTTAAATTGCTATTCTCCAAAACCTGATTATTTCCAAAGTTACTGATGGCTTGTTTAAAGCACCTATTTTTTAAAAAAAAGAAGACTAAGAAGAGTCATTAAATTGATATGATTTACATCTTCGATGAAGCTAATTTTCAAGTGAAAAATACTGTGCATGAGTGGAGATTAATATAATACTTAAGTAGAAACTAGAATGGATCCACTTGAGTTATCTTGGCTCAGTATCTAGTTGTAAACTATTCTGTCAGCAGATTGACGCACTTGTATTTTAGTGCTGGAACTGTTTGAGAATAGAAGGGAGATTTTAAGAAAATAAAGAGAAAACAATGAAAAAAGTAAAAACAGGCAGGGCAGATTAGCATTACTGTAAAGGTGTAAACTGAACTACAAAAAAAAAAAATAATAAAAAAAAACCAGGACCACTTAGGTATTTCATTTAACGTATTTCATTTGTAATCTATAATCATCCTAAATAACTTAGCAGCTTTCCAAAAAATAAGGACTTTACTAGATACAAACATCTTTTCCTTTCATTTTTCCTCTATAAGCTACTAAGAACATAAAAGATAACTCATAATAATATCCTCAAAAAATAATTAAACACAGTTACAATGTCTATAAAGTCATTTCTCACCTTCCAAGGAAATACCAGGATTGACCAGAATTTGGATCTGCTTCTAGAGATTTCTGGAGATACTGTATAGCATAACTTTCCTTGGTTGCCTTGTCTCCAAGCTGATCCACTGTGTGATGCATCCAGCCTACAAGAAAAATCCACAGATGGCAGAAGTGAAATTCTCAAACATTATTCAATGCTCTGGCACAGCAGAATATCAACAGCTTTGGTCCGTCTTTAAAAATATGAGTATCAAACAATACTATCAGTTACATAAATTGTTATGAATGAAACTTAAAAAATTTACTTTTGAAGTTCTATACTAAAACTACAGGGCTAAAGGACCTAGATTCAAAATTACTTCAACATTTTCTACAAGGTTAGTAGCATAACTATGAACCACTCAATATTCTACTATAAAAGGTTAATCTGAAAATATTAACTCTTTCCTCCTCTGAATGCGGACACCTCTCATGCCATCATCTTCCCTGTAACACACATCCATCATCTGTATATTAAGTTCATCTTACCTTTTCTTTCTAAACTCTCATATCTGTATTTGTACTATTCCCCAATAATGCATTATTAAGAATTGCTGTCATTCCATGTCAGTTTTTCAGACTTTGTCATTATGTCTACATCGCTACAACATCCCCTCTTTTTGCCTTAAAAAATGCAATCACCTCTCACCTACATATCAAATTCTCCAAAAAGATCATTTTGTTTTCTCAGATAATCACATAATACATTTTCATGTGCCTTCTCTTTTTTCATTACATTAGGCAAATTATTTATCCTAACTTTAATGGCCTCTCAGTCCTTGCCTTCATATAATCATTTACAAGCTATCAAAGTGCATCTTTGTTTCAGCAATGACGTAAGACTTGGTTACCATTTCAAATAAAGCACCTTTGTCATCTTCTCAGGCTTCTCCCCATCTGCCTCTATGCCTAGATGGTATCTCTGGAAGCACTCACAAAATTATCTTACTGCTACCCATGAGTAAAAGGATATTCTTTGCTACAGGCAGCTGGCTTGCCGAAATCTCTACATACTACATTGGTCCATTGGTCAGCTATGTCTTGGTGTTTGCTTAATTTCCATTTATTTGTCTTAATAGCCTCTTGCCTTTCACCTAATATTCATAAACTGTAAAATATGACAGCAGATTGTCCCTGTGTTTTTATAGTGCCCTGGTCAAAAATGATCCCTTGTGAAACACTCTATCAGTTTCACATAATATCCAAGGTTTGCATAAGGTTTTTTGTTATATAGAGCTGTACATACATCTGCTCTCAATGTTCATGTAAAACCTCCATCAACTAAACTTCTACACCCTAAGCTTATCCTTTAGGAATCAGTCTAACTACATAAACATATAATATCATTTAAAGGATAAGAGTCTGCCCACTTCATCAGAAATGCCAGACATAGTAAGCAAGGCTGAGAACAGAACTGGTGAGTATTTGCAGCTTTACTTCATTCTCTGTGATTGGACTACACCTTAAATAACTTATTCTACCTGATCTATTTGGGTTATATATACATATATATATATGCAGCTACATATATATATGTATATATATAGCTTGGAGAAGAGAAGGCTCCAGGGAGACCTCATTGCAGCCTTCCAGTACTTGAAGGGAGCATATAAACAAGAAGGGGAATGGCTGTTTACGAGGGTGGACAGTGACAGGACAAGGGGGAATGGTCTTAAGCTGAGACAGGAGAGGCTTAGGTTAGATACTAGGAGGAAGTTTTTCACCCAGACGCACTGGAACAGGTTGCCCAAGGAGGCTGTGGATGCCCCATCCCTGGAGGCATTCAAGGCCAGGCTGGATGTGGCTCTGGGCAGCCTGGTCTAGTGGTTGGCGACCCTGCACACAGCAGGGGGGTTGAAACTAGATGATCACTGTGGTCCTTTTCAACCCAGGCCATTCTATGATTCTGTATTTAATCCCATGGGCTCATAGCAGTCACTGTGACACTTTTGCAAAAGAAGACAAACTTAAAAGCTTAAAAAAAAAAGGCAATCTAGGAAAAAATTGAATCTACTGAACAATGTTTGCCTGAGGTGTTTGAAGAAGTTTCCAAGTTTCCTCTTGGAAACTGTGTTGAGAAGCATAAGTTTGAATAATTCATCGACTGCAAGAAATATCGTGTTAAGAGTCAAGTAGCTACAGTTCTGACAGAAGAGTACTTTATCTTGTCTGAAGATGGACTAAGTCAAAACCCTACCCACCAGAAAAAAAGAAAAAAAAACCCAGTAATTTCTGTAGATAAACAAGCTGCGATCTTGATTTAAATCCCAAGTCACTGATGTGCTGAAGCATATAGGAAATACTTGTGCTTTAAGAAACAAGGCTTATGTGAGGGTGCTTATTTGAATGCACCTACATGATTGTACAAGAAAGATAAAATATTGGGTGCAGTGGCAAGTAAAGCCTGAGTGAAATAAAGGTAAGAGTTCAGAGAGTATAAACATGGGTAAAACAGACATTAAACAATTCCACGAATCTTTGAAAGTGTTGCGCAGTGATGCCTATTTTATGCTTTATCAGAACCTTGCCAAACTGACAGATAACATGCTGTATTTTCAGATCTTCACTGAGATTCACTCATAAGAAGCAAGAATCTATTTCTAGGAGACAGAAATGAGAACTAGAAATCCCTGTCTAGTTTCAGTGCTGAACCAAGGGTTGCTTCCTGATTTTTATCTTATTATGTAGGGAGGTGAAAAAGGTAGAAGTCAAGAGAGAACAAAGTTTTCTTCTAAAACAGCACAAGTAAAGGAAACTGGTAAGCCGTGTAGTCTCTGCTTTGCAAGAGCTAATTCTAATTGTCAACTAGCATACTGAATACTTTGGGGACATTTTCAACATTATCATCAAAAATGGTAATTTTGTCCATGTTCCAGGCTCTTTTCCAATTTTTTCTTTTTTTAAAATATAATTTGTAACAAATCATCATGTTTCTTCAGCAAAAGCATGTTCTAGCCTGGCTCATGTTTCAGTTGGTTTTATGCTTATCAATCACTCTCATGTTGTATTTGTGGCAACTGCTGTTTCCCTGATAAACATCATCCCAGTCTCTGAAGACTCTCAGCTTTTGAGCCTGTTCCCCATTTCAGGATCTCACGATGTCTCATCCAATTACAGACACATCACCTAGGAATGCCGCAAATGAAAGTCTTTGAGAGAGTGCTTTAGGAAGCCCTGGGCAGATGCTAACACTGTTCTACACTCTACTTTATGCAACTGTTCATTAAAATCAGAGAAAGAATACTGGGACAGATTTGATCTTCAGTCTCATCCAGTATAGCCGCCCTTATTTAATGCAATTTTAGGCAAAGCGGTGAAAAGAATTATTGTCTGGAAAGCAAATTAAATGCATTAAAAAACACGAAACAAGCTGTTCTTATTCAACTGCACAGATCTTCCTATTACATCTATCGGAACTAATTAGCACACATCAGCCCAAACACATACATATTTCTCAGAGAATCACAAGGTTCTCCTCCACAATGATTTTTGGAAAACAGCAATGAGAGCGAAGTTTTTAGTTGATCTCTCACACAATATCTGAACTTGCCTAAATTTCAACTCACGCTCAATAAACATTAACTAGCTAAGAAAAATAAACAAAAGGTATTTTCATGTCAAAATAATTTTTCTGTTGGGAGTGAAAGAAAAAAAAAAAAGAGTCTGATCTAGAAATACATTTTGATTGTTTTTTGCTAATAGCATTCTGGCAGACAGCAGGTATTTTCTACGTCGGTTGCTCTGGAAGTAATGCCTGATTTCCATGGAAACTACATCAAATACAAAGGGTACAATAACACTATCTGATAGAGCAAATTCTTAGCTACAAAACACTTCTTTTCAACACAGCCACCACCATTCGCTATGCATTTTTGTCAGTGATGAACAAGAGCTGCATGCCACGCTCATAAAAAGCTGCACCAACAGAGGTGACCCACTGTAGCTGTCATCACTGCTGAAATGCACCACCCACTGCCTCACTGTGCTCACAACCACTGCTGACCACCATCAATGTTCAGCAAGTGTCAATGAATGTCAACAGAAGCAATTTTTTCCACAGGAAGGAATTCGATTACACACTTTGCTTCATACGCACTTCCATGTCAGATGCCACTGTGTCAGACTGCCCCTCTGCTGCCATCTGTCACATGGCAACAACATGTAATGGGATATTTATTGGCGGGAAGGTTCAACCTCTACTGCCATACCACCAACATCTGCCTCTGATGTCATGTGCCAACATCATAAAACAGGAGGCATTATTTTTGGAGTAGCCCTCGTATTATTTTCTCTAAGCAGCACTGTACCACCCAGACTATGCTTCCCGAGGTGTTTTATTATCAGCTGCTAGATACCAAATCTGTCATAAACACCATACTCTTGATTAAAAGCACTACTAATAGTGAGAAGCAAAAGAAATGGTGTTATTCTGTGAACATCCTAGTTAAGAGCACTGTCTCCTTCTCTATATACAAGCTATGCCAACTATCACAATTAGGTGACCTACGCTGATTAAATAGGGGAAGCTAATTCAGTTTTTAGAGAGCAGACAATTCTCAGATACCACTCCTATTGCTAGCACAGCAACCTGTGGTATGATTTTATGAAGACGACCACGCCTTTGCTTCTAACATAGCAGCATGTGTCAAAAAGACTTGAAAAAGCACTGGTCACCAATTTTGGGCAATCTGTCTTCTGTTGATCCTTTGTGTAGCCTATATGGATGATACTGCTTACAATTTATACTAAGTTGGGTAGTACTAAATTAAAAAACAAACAAACTAAAACCAAAGGGGATACTGAAGTGTAGGAAACATTTCCATCTGACAGCACCTAGATTCCCACAGTGTTGTGGTTTCAAATAGAAAAGCTAAAAGCTAAACAAATCAGGCTGCCCCAAACGCATACACAACCTGCATTACAGAAGAGAAAGTACTGTGGCTGTAACTTACTGCCAGTTACTCATTTGAATTAAATGACCACTGTGTGAAGGAAAAACAAAAAGAAAAAGATGGGCACAAGCAGGCTAAATTAATATTTAGAATAATAAATTAGATGAAGAACATGGAGAAAGTGAATGAAGAATTTGCATCGTTTGAATAACTTTAGCAAGATATTCTGGAAATACTTTCATGAAGCATATAGGAAAAATGCAATTTATTCTACCCACTCCTTAGAAGTTTTCAACTACAAATGATTTATCAGCTTTCTGTAAATGTGGGAGATGGCAAATTTTAAATGGTAATATTTTTTCCATTTTATGTGGTTTTTTTTCTTTTATAGGGTAATAAACTTTTAGTTACAGGAGTATGTTTTCATTAAGCACTTAAAATTAAGAAGAAAGAAAAGGTAAATTTTTCACTTGCAGGGTTATTCTATTCTGCAACAGAAGAAAGTATTTTGGTTTACTGCACTTAGTCTGGCTATTGAAGGGCTGTTCTCAAAGGCAGAATTCAGAATTCAAAGACTAGAGAATTCTAACTACCGTACTCTTGCTCTGAAAGATCTCTCTCTCACTGCCCCAAACCTATAGTGCAACTACCGCAGTAAGTCTAAGAGCTTTTTAATTTTATAGCTTAGTTACAGTATTTCCCTTCTCTCTTATTTGTTTAGTTATCTACTGTTATGCATTCTATTTTGATTTAAAAGCTCAAATATGATCCTCAGTATTCACTTAGAAATTGGAGCCTTAAAAAAAAACACTGTTGAAGGCAAAGATAGAAAAAAAGAAACACACAGAAAAATAAAAGTTGATTTTACATACCTAACTGCTGTAAGACAGTTGCTTTTACTTGTGCAGGAAGGTTTTCGATCTGCAAAAGTTGTTCATAAGCTTCCTTTGCAGAGTGATACTTTCTCTGCAAAAGGAAAACAGTAAATTGATTAATCATAAACCTCACAATAGATCACCAATAGCAACGATTTCACAGCACTGACAGCACACAAACACACTGACAAAAAAATCTAGAACTTCTTTTTGCATACAGTGCATATGAAAACTTTCGTAAGTGATATATATATAAGAGAATAACTTTCATAAAATATAGTATTTAATATAAATTGAATACTTAAAATAGTCAAGGAAAATTTGTAAATTATTAAATTTGGTCAGCTCCTCATGCATGCATTATACTTCTTATACTAAAATGAACATGTTTCTTTTAAGAGGAATGCTTGATTGTGAGTTGACATCTGAAAAAGCCCTACTCAAATGACTCCCAGGAAATTCGTAACAGAAAAGAAGATCGTCAGCAACTGACTGCTGGTATGCTTTTGCCTCTCTCCTTTTTTTGTTATATTAGAATGGCCTATTTGCTGAACCGGTAAGAGCCCCACCATATGTAGAATTAAAACAAACCCACAGATTATGCCTCAAGAATCAAGATATACTATCTTATTATTTGCCATATAGTTTAAATGTGCTTAAAGCATGGAAGCATTCATTCTTAACTCCTATATAGACCTTGAAACAGAAAACACATTTCCAAGTTAGAATCGTGGTCTCTTTGGACTTTTGGAACAGTAAGAGCTTTTGTTTTGTGCACATTAAAGGTTAAGCATTCTTGCTTCTTATTATTTTCTTTTTGTAATTGTGTCCTCATTTGTTTCTCCTCATGTTACCCTAGCAATAATTGTTTAACTGTGAACTTATTTTAAATGCTTAATTCTTCTGCTTCTCCTCTCCCATGTAACTATATAAAGTATAAAGGCTGAGGTCTGCTGTTTTGGGGTTTTTTTTTCTGTTGGGTTGTTGGTTTTTTTTGTCAGATTCTAAAAACACTACACAGTTTTTTTCAAGAAAGAAGTATGCTTTCAGGTAACTCAACATTAGACCTCACTCTGGCAGACAGATGAAGAACCTATTAAAATAAAAAGGGCCACCTAAATGCAAATTGCCATGACTTAATTACATTTGTTATATGCAAAGAGAACACAGTACTGACTAGTGGTGTTTTAAAAGGGACAACCGAGAAGGAGATTGTAAACAACCTAAGTACTTATTAGAAGTTAAATGTTATTAGGTTCTTGAGATCCCACAATCACAAAAGACAATTTTGTTGATTTTAAAACCTTAATCTAGTCAGGAAGAAAAATTAAAGCGGCAATTACATACTTTCAAATGGAACAAAGGGAAGTTGGTAGAAAAGGTTTTTAATTGGTGTTCATGAAATGTAGACAACTGGCAAGAAAACAAATAATATAAATAAATAAAATATCCATGGCTAGCAAAATCAAAACAATCAGGAAAGAACTTTAAATTTAGCACTGGGAACAAAATTTGTAGTTAATGACTATGAAAGATAGGCAAATGAACAGAAGTTCCCCATACAGTATGACAGCAGGGGCAGCAATCTGGATGTTAAATAGATAAATACTAGTGACTAATATCTCCACTTTGAAAAACATGTTTGCATGCTTGGAATGATTCAGAAAGATCCATTAGAATACGGTATGTTTTCTAGACCTAGAATAATATTTGCTTTTGTTATTTGTTGTATTATTTACCCTTTAGAAATCTGCCTACATATATGTCTTAAAGTATTACAGAAAACTGTCACAATGTTTACACTTGTTTTTATTTAGGTATTCAATTCAAATACATGCCCTTGAGTTTGGCTGTATTACAAACAATCTTAAGAAATGTGGGTTGGGAAAAAAACATCATCTTTCTTTAGGAATTTCAGCTGATAACCTAACTAGCTTGGAAGGACTCACATGGCCACAGATCAAATAGTAGAAACTAGCATTAAAACCAAGAAAAAACACCACTACCTCCTATCAACACAAGATTATTCTCTTGTTCAAAATGAATGAAGTTTCTGATTCATCATTAGAGACGAGCTCGTTTTCATATGTATGAAGGGGTTCACGAAACTGTAGCTCTGTGTCCTTCAGAAGAAACAGAACATCCAGCCCCCCTCCTAAAGTATCTCTTTGCAGTGTCAGAGGTAATACTCAAATCAAGTCAAGACCCCTTGTGGTTCAAAGTTTCTCAAACTCCAGAAAAGAAGATACCCATTAAACAGAACTGTGAGGCAAACTGAGAATAAAAGCAGTACGTGCTTTTTGTCTCTGACTTGTATTAAAAGTTCCTGTTGCCTTCAACTGCCAGTTAGAAAGCATTTGCAACATAGGCCACAGTAATATATAAGGCACCTGGCATGGTGACCTGAGATTTTCAACTTTCTGTTTTATTTTAGCAGATCAAAAGAACGAACATGTATAGGATGTTTTGTTACATGAACTTGTCGGATGTGCTCCAGTGCTCAAAATGAAACAGAAAACCCCTCTGATGTGTTAGTCACAAAAATCCAGGAAGTTTCTTAATGGTGGTTTGGGAGAGGGGATTTCTGTTTGTCGTACAGTTACATAAATTCAAAAGTTCTACTGCACCAAAAGCAGTCAAAAGAAAATATCTCATTCATCAAGTTTTCAACTTCTATTTATGAATAATTACCTACTTAATGTCATTTTTCACTGTGCCATCAAAAGACAGCACTTACTTTACCAAGCTACTTTTCAATTGACTGAAAATGTAGAATTTGTCTGTCATCTGTTTTATTTACAACAGTTTTTGTTTTCACGTCACATCTCTTTCTCAGTCATATAATACCTATAAACATGACAAGATAGTATACAATCTACAATCATACTACCAGTCAGTCAAATTACAAATATACAATAGCTCTTTCCGGTGCTTGGTTTTAATTTATTTCTATCCTGGAAGCTCAGTGAGTGATCCGTAATTTCCCAAAAGATTCATCTAAAAAACTCTGTGGTAGGATTTGACAAGAATAACAACACAGCATTACGTCCCACTGTCCTCAGATCTCACAAGCTTCTGTCACATATGTCTAGTTAAATTTGAAAATTTCATGTTAAATATACTTAAAAAGCACCTGGACATCTTATTGTGTGTGAATGTGAGGAACAATAATGGATATGCATGAATTGAGCAACTGTATATTATTTACATTTATATATAATATATACATGCACCTGGACAACTTCGTGTGTGTGTGAATGTGAGAAACAATGTGAATATGAATATGTATGAACTGAGAAACTATGCATTTTTCATATTTATATGTATGTATTAAAAAATCCATTTGTTAGCCAAAGTTATGTTGCAGTTTTTTGCACACTAACTGGGAGACTAGTGAACATATGTTTACTAAAATAGCCACCCCATTTCAGCATGACAATGCTCATGCATAATATTAGGACTTGAGCCTAACTCCAATTCACAAAAGCATCTGTAATCAGCTGAATGTCACAGGCTGATTATATCACGCAGTTAGAAACTTAATCACATTTTATAAAAAGGAGCCTAAAGCTTACCTGGATTTCATATAAGTGGGCGATGTGAAACTGAACTGTAAGAGTGAAAAAATCAAAATCATTAGACATAACGAATGACATTAACAATACTTCTTTCTCAAGTCAGTCATAAACGTGTTTGAAATTTATCAATGCAAAGCAAAAGAATGACTACATTTTAAAAACTCAAAAAAGTATGTTTGTATTGATATTTTGCATTTAATAAAACAGAACTGTCAGAAAGTGTGTTTTCTAGAAAAGCACCAAGAATGAAAACAAAACATAGAAAGGCAGATCATGGATTTTATTTGCATTCTGAAATGCAAAGTCTATTAACATTTCAGTATAGTTAGTAATATATACCTAAGCAGAGATGCACAATGACAAGTAATAGTTTCTGTACGTAAGGAAATTAGAAATAAATAAGAAAATATCTCTGTTTAAGCCAAGCTCAACTTATTTCAATTGCACAGAACTATTTTCTCAATGCTATGGCACAACAGGTTACAGGTAATTCAGATGTCCAGGGATTCTCTCCGAGTCATGAAGGAAGGGAAAAGATCTGTCTGTGTATTGCTTTGTCCTTCATTATAAAAGAAGGCACCCTACTGCATTTCAGAAAACAGATCATAATGAAATGCATCATCTAAAATTTTAATAAACTTTTTGTGTTCCCTTCTAAAGGGCACACAACACACCCATTATGTTCACCACATCATCTAATTTCCTTCTGCACTGATGAAAGAGAACCCCCTGCTTTTGTTTTGAGGAGCTCCCTAAAAAATCTTTTTTTTTTTCCTTTCCTCATAGCAAACCTCTTTCAGTGTGAAGCTACAAAAGAAAGCCATGTCATACAGGAGAAAGAAATTAAAGGTGTTGCATTAGCAAGTGCCTAAATAAAAGGAAGATGTCCTTAGTACTCAATCACTTTCTGATAGGAAAACTGTCATTGTAATGCTGTTACTCACACAGCCTACTTTAGAAATAGAAGGGTCTGGATTAAGGCAATCTCGTGCATTTATGCCAAAGTATCTGACATCTCAGATGAGGACACACAGCTGTTCCTCCACTAAGCACTACTGGAGAACCTGACAAAGTACCTTTCATTCCTCTTCACTCCTTCCCCCTTTGTTTGCTATACACAGGACGCAACACCACAGGGCAAAATAGCCCTTACATGGGGCTGCACCTCTACATAAATCTCAGGGCACAAGTGAAGGTGGGGGAAGTGTGAGGAGAGCCTTACAAAAATTCAGAGCTGCAGAGAAAACTGATAAAGTCAGTGAGAAATAATAGGAAAGAAATGAAATACAATAAGCAATGATATGGCTGGTAGAAAACAATCAAAATCTATTGACCTAATAAGAATTCTCCAAATAATTTTAGAAAATTACTGTGCCCGCTCCTGATAAGTGACATAGCTTTGCAAAGGACTCTGTAGCACAGCTGGCTCCTTGATACTAAAGCAACCAGCAGTTTCACCCATGTAAACAAAACCTCTTTATCTACCCTTGCTGACAGAATATTCACAATTCAATCCAGCTTGGAATTAAACAGAAAAATGCTTCTAAATACTTTATCTAATGCTTCTGAAGCCAGTCTAAGGAGGCAACTTAAGCTCCACACCAAGTACACCATGAAGGCTCAAGAAGAAACAACTTTCTGCACTACCATCTGCCTTGTAACTCTGACAGACTCCACACAATGCAGGAATATACATTTATTCTTGCATACAATTTCACTCATTACAAACAAATATACGTAGCACAATCTGTAACAACCTACAGAATATAATGTGTATGACAAATCAAATCATGCTAAAAGATGAAAGTGTTAAAGTACTGACTAATAAATAATGGCACTTAATAAATAAATTATTTTTCTCCTTTTTTTTTTTTTATTTCAACAGTGTAAAGCTGATACTGAACTTTAGAATGACATTGAAGTGACTGCTGAAAAAAAGACATTTTCAAAATTTGTGGCACCTGGATACAATGGCTATTAAATGTGTGCCATGGCACAGGCACTGTGTTTATAAATAAATAAGCAAACACTCAAATAGCAACTTGCCTCTAGAACTCAAGCATTCAGAGCAGTTAATACAGTAAGTCTCTGTTTTCACTTATTTAATTTACCAAAGCAATCTGCAATTCCATTGGAATACCTGTCTCAATTTAAAACTGCAGGTTTTGTAGTCTCTCCCTCTCAGTCCTTTCTCAGTCTTTCTATTCTGACTCTTTTCATTAAAAACTGATACAGCTGTAAGAAAAAAGAATCTGCAACAAAATAAATGGAAATACTTAAAAAGTTACTTACTTTCAGCGTTAGACAAAGTGCAGGGGTTGCAGTCAATCAAAGCTAACTGAAAATGCTGAAAAAACAAGGATGAATTGATTTTCAAACAATGTAAGACTCCTTCTTCGGCAAATTACTAAGAAAAAAAATCAATTTCCTACTTAAGAATAAATACTGTATTTTACCATTTGTCTTAAAGAAAGTAATCTTCAATTTCTGTTCAAGAGTGTTTAGTAGGGGAAAGTAAAATTTTTTTTGTAAACAAATAGCAATGCTTCTAGTAATTCATGTTTTCAAGAGGCATCTCCACAAAATGATTAAGACAGACAGCATCTGCAAGAATTATTGTCAAATTATTGTCAAAATTGGAAGAACAAGTTTTCTTAAGAAGGCAGTTACATTACTAGCTCATAGCCTCGTGGAGACCAACATTCAAGCTGTAAATTTTTCTACCTAGAAAAACAAAATACTTTTTCTGTAAACAAGTAAATAAGTGATTTAAAGGTTGGTTGCTTTTGGTGTGTTTTTGTTTCTTCTTTTTTAAGAATTTAAGTGTTTTTTGATAAGATAAAATGAGTACCTTTACATTAAAAAATGAGTTCACAAGTTCATTAGTTCTTACACTATCTCCCCTCCAGGTGTTAAGACAATGGCAATTAAACACTGTTTATTTTTCATCACTTTTCTTCAAGATATGAAAAATATGTTTTAAAACATCTTCATGATCTAAAATTCTGAGATAAGCATTTCAATCTTCCATAAAGAAGAATACAAGCAGAGCAGTAAAGTTTATCTACAAGAAGGCCTGGATGTGACCAATCATTTAACAAGTGCCATGTTGACCCAGAGACCACTATTTACAGTTATACCCAAGTGTGTTAAAATGGATACAGTAGGCATACAAACTCAAGTGCCAATGTCCTTTTCCAAAAACTTCACAGAAAATTCCTACACGCAGCACAGAATTTGGATGAATAAATTCATTCACTACAAATTAAGGCCTAGAAGACAGGAACCTAGGACACAGCATGTAAAATACTATAGGTGATACAGTTATCTGTAAAATACAATATCAGATGGCTTCTAATGCACAAAATGTTACTGACATTTCAGTATATTTTATCCAGTTAGCATGGAATTGACCATTTAGCTCCCAGCGTTCAGGATGCCAAACAAGGAGGCATCAGGAGCTTGTCAGCGTAGCTGGGAAGAAAGAAAAATGCATTGATAGTGGATGTATACGCAACTTGTTTTCCATGCTGTCATACTCAAAGCATCTAGATACCATGCAACTTTCCTCATGCTCACAATACTACCACTTATGTTACGCCTATGTAACACACATCTCAAAGATTTACAAGAGTTTACCAGACCACCAAATTTCTAAATAAATATTTTTAACAGAAAAAAAATATTAGAAAAATATATTGTCCATAGCACAGCCTAAGAAGGAAGTTCCTCATTAGCTGAGGCATACAGTGGCATAATCTCCTCACTGACTTACATCAACATCATTTGTAACATATAGCAGCTTTTAGAAAATGAAACAAACTCAAGTTGAATAACCCAAATTTACAAATTTTAGTGAGAATTTTAGCAACATAATTCCCAAGAGTACAGAAAACAATGATATACATTACTTGCAAAATGATTTTTTAACCTTAGCATAAATTTAATAGCTTAGAAATATTAAATACTAGCTTATTTCTTTGTCTTGCTTATTGTTTATTTTTTTTCCTAGTGTAGAGCAGTAAGAGAGAACTTAAAACCTCCCATCACTTACATTGCAATGCTGCTTGTGTGCCTCAGGGACATCCTTTAGTCTGTTACCATAGTGATTCTACTAAGCAGGCAACTCAAAAAAAAAAAAAAAGACTAAATAAAAATAAAATGCTCTACGTTATATTGCAGCTTTCCTAACCAGAAAAATAACCTACCAACATAGATCTATATACTTTGGCCTGTACACTAAGTACACCGACCTAAATGATTCAAAACCCATTTTGCACAGATGTGTAAGCTTGTACTGTCGTTAACAATTAATATGAAAAGATAAAGCAGAAAGGAACAGATTTGTTCTCACCTAGCGATGCTATTATAAAAAATCAGCAGATCCAAAAAGAATCGATTGACAATTGTTCTGCAGTAGCTTTGCAGGAGGGCTATTGCAGTGAGACTCACCGGCAGAAAGCAAGCAACCATACATGAAAATCTAACCATTTTAATATTTAATATACTGCACAGTAAAAAGCAGGATTATTCTCACCAATGCCTCCTAAAAAATTAACTTCTTACTTCCACCACATTATATTTCAAATTTCAAAATCCATATTATGAAAATTTTTCTCCATGTAGAAAATTTCTGCTAGCACTGTTTACTATGCCACTAAAAATAAGAAAATTGATAATCTGAAGCATGTAACTACAGAAGAATAAACCATCTGCCCTAAACAATTACAGCAAAGCAATACACAGAAACAGAACCTCTCAAACCAAAAAGCTTTGAAATGCACATAAACAAGCAAACCTACACCTCTTGCTGGATAAATAATCCATAACCCCCTGGTAAGTATCCAAAAACATTCAAAAAAAGCATGCACTCTAACACATAATGCTCATCAGAGAAAAGCAGGTCCACTAATTCCAATTGTCAGCACCAAAAAAATTAAAAATAGTAATAATTTCCAACTTCCATCTCTGCAACAAACAGAAGCAGCTAGCAAACATCTGCACCTCTCTCAAATATTGCAGCACTGAAGCTGGCTACTGCTGTGTGAAATAGTTATTATGCAGGAGAGGCCGCTGCAGTTCAGAGACGACATACAATACCTCAAGGCAGACAGCAGTCTATAGAAATTCAAATGCAGAGTAAGAGGATTTACCTAGAAGGCAGTGTTCTGAATGTTAAAAAGTAACAGTCTCTCCTCAAGGGCTGCAGCTGAAGTCACAATATACCTTGATTTGGAGTCATCTGTAATTGCACAATTATCTACAGCCCATTCTGCCTCCTCTGGAGTCCTTAACGTGCCTGGTTGTAGAAACAATTGCGAAGGTAACCTCTTCAAGGATCAGAGGTACAGTGGATTGCATGTAAACTTAACTGATGAAAGGTCTAGTAGGAAAATAATCTGGCAGGGATTTAAGTAACTTAATATGTTTTCACTACTAAACATATTTCTCCTAGCACACTCATCCTTCACAATTTCAGAGGCAAAAGAGATAAGTCCCCACACTTTTGTTGTTTCATCAATAACCAACCAATGCATTTTCCTCCTAGAGTATGATTTTTAATGCTTTTTTTGTTTATATTGAGTCAGAGACTACAGAGCAGTGATTCTAAACCCTCCAGCTCTCTAGAAGGGCATTAACAAGCTGAGCAACCCTCAGCTCTGCATCTGTTTAGTAAGCAAGGCAAGCCATCATTTGAAACCTGACAGTTCTCACAGACTTACCAGGAGGGAAAGCTCCATCATGACTCAGTATAACTCTGTCAAGAGATGGCTTTTTCTGCCTATGTGACCTAGGTGCGATGCCTAGGTCCCTCAGAGCAGCCTTTGTTCAGCTAAGTAGGACGCGGAAAGCCTTGCATAATCAGCTGTGGCAGCGTGCCAGGCCTCCATTTGCCAGGCCTGGCTGGAGCCTGGGGAGAGGGTCAGGAGAGGACGCGCTACATGCGCTGCTGCCTCTGCTCGCTGCTTGTCTGAGTGGGGCTGGAGAGTTCAGGAGGACCTCGTCTTGGACGACGAAGGTTTATAGAGCACAAGCACACTGGGACTTCTGTCTAACATTCAGACACTGACAAAAACTGTTACACGGACAGGGCAGAAAGGAACTGCTTGAGGACAGAAGGAACGAAGATGAGAGACGTATGCAAACCAAGTAAAGGCAACACGTTCAGAAGAAGCTCTTCAAACAGAACGATTACCAAAGCTGTATTTTCACTAACAAAGAAGGCTGTACTGGAATTTACTGACCAATATCTTACACAGCACACCACTCATTACATATTTCATGCACGTTGGCTGTATGTTTTATCATGTGCACACCACCCGCATTCAGACATCCAGGCCTTAGAGCCCAGGGGCCACCAGCAGGGCAGGAGGCTGCCTGGCATCTTGCCTTTACTGCTGTACCGCCAGCACCCTCAGCCTGCAGCTGCCTACAGGCCATGCAGGCACCCCAGCTGGCCATCTCTGCTAGGGATCTGCTCTCCAGCTAACCTTTCGGTTACAGGTAAAGCTGATAATCCTGGAAACATGAACAACTACACTCACAAAGAGAAGGTGCATAGACCATGCAAGTGTACCAGCACCAATATCCATTAGTTTCAGTGCTTAACTTCAAGTCAACTATTTCTTTTCTCATGGTTTGTATCATTCCCCCCACCCAAAATGACAGAAGATGTCTTATAGCATAATAATTACATTTCAGCTTTTCCTCCTCTTTGTAATCATAACATTTCTACAGTTCTTTTATAGGAGAACTGTAAAATGACTTAAAAATTCAAACAAAACTAAGAGAGAACAAAACAAAGCATGCTGTGGGCAATACACTGTGATGTATCATCAAAGTAAGTTGCAATGGTTACTCTACTGCATCTGGATTAGTGACATACTGTTTTAAAAAATTCCTCTCCATCATACACATACACAAACTCCAAAGCCTTAGAGAAAAATATAATTCCCAGCTGCTGTTTTCATCCACTTAATATAATAAAATAAAATCACAGAACCACAGAATCATAGAATTAATGCTTTGGGTTGGAGGGGACCTCAAAGCCCACCCACCCCAACCCCTGCCGTGGGCAGGGCTGCCCCCCACCAGCTCAGGCTGCCCAGGGCCCCAAGCAACTTGGCTTTGAGCACCTCCAGGGATGGGGCACCACAGCTTCTCTGGGAAGCTGTGCCAGTGCCTCACCGCCCTCTGGGGAAAGAATTTCTGCCTAACACCTAACCTAAATCTCCCCTCTTTTAGTTTAAAGCCATTTCTCCTTGTCCTATCACTATTGGTGTAAAAAGTCAGTCTATCTCCTGCTCATAAGCTACCTTCAAGTAATGGAAAGCCACAACGAGGTCTCCCACGAAAATCTTTTGCCTAATTTCACCTTGCTTTCCACAAAATGCTTTTTCAGTAAAGTGTTTGAACATCTAGATATCCACCTTACAACAGCCAAAGCCTTTTGTCTGTTTGACGTCTTAGTCATAAATGCTCCTGATTAGTTTCTGCTACAATTACAGAGATAAAATCATACATAAGAAATGAAACCTTTCCATAAATACATGTATTTTGACTATTAAACTTTTTTCTTTATTAAGTGGAGGTGAATACATAAGGATTCAATGTAACATGTTTAAAATATTACTAATCTAAGCAGGTGTTAAAAATATGAAGGCTGTAAAACACCGCTTGAAGCCTTTAAAACAAATTTTCAATTTTATAAATACTCTTTCATTTTTTATTGAGAAAAAGACATAACAATGTCTGTAATGGTTATATGTTTACATAAAATACCTCTCATATCTAAAAAATAATTCATAAAGATATAAATATAGAGAAATAAAATCAATTGAGCAAGAGACGGTATATAGGTGCAACTATAAATACGTACTTAGAGCTGTTCATCTGAATCAGTATTTCTTTTTTTTTAATGTTTCATGCATATTCATTCAAATATGCATTCATGTATATTTTCCCAATAAATTCTATTTCTTTAGAAGCCTTTTCCTTACCCTAATGTAAGCACAGTGTCTTAACGTTACTAATAAATGAGAATAATTAGGAAAATAATTTAAAAAACCTAAAATTGTATTTCAATTGATGGTTTTCAGGCAAGATAAAAGAATCAGCCTGCAGCAAACTACTAAGATAGCTCCTTTATCTATAAATAGAGGTAAAATTTCTAAAGAGTGGTAAGACAGGATCAGTGTTTCTATTAAAAGGCAGATATTTGAGAACATGAAAAATTAATTTCTCATTACTCTAAGGGTTTTGTCACTGAGCACAGAATGTACCTGCAATACTTGAAAAGCAAGCAAACATAATTCCCAAAACACAATATAGGTTCATTTGTCAAAATAACCTGCTTGTGTTCAGAGTCCCTACTGACCACCCATTACAAGACAACCCAAAAAAACACATAAAAGCAAACAAAACAAAAAACCTCATAAAACCAAAACCACATAAAAACTCTCTCCCACTCATCATGTCCTTGATGTTATCATTCTAATACAAATGAAAAAGTAAGTTTTCTTTTTCTCTGAAGTAATATGTCAGCAAATGAAGTTAACTGAGTTTTACAGTCAAAAGGCTTTAAGGCTTGTCATCATCATCCCCCACCAAAAGCACACTATGACACTTCAACACAGCAGAACAGAATGAGCACCAGATGGAAGACTGGTTCCCCATAGCTGCGGTTTTCAATGTGACCCAGCTATTAAACTAAATAATATTAAAACTATAATTTTTCTTTTCTCCTCAGCTTCTCTTTTCTGCAAGTCCCACACAACATACCTAGATCCACCTCTGTGCTTTACCAACCTCCATGTTCAGCTAGATAAGGGCCACCAGGGCTGCCAGAAGGCAAAGAATTTTATGGATAGGAAGGCATCCCAACAGAGCAGTCACATACCAGGTCATATAGTGTCTCTTTTGCGGACACAGTGATCAGATCGCCTTGTCTATAGCTTTCAGAGCTCAAACAAATGCTTCTGGGGCAACATGTTGCAGAGGCATGTTCTAGAAACTTCTCTGAAACCTCCTTCATTCAAGCGTATTTGCTAGCAATTGGTTAAGATTCAAATGTACTTATGAGAGGAACTGAGACACACGCCTAAGATAGGATGAGTAAACATGTATGAAAACAAAGGCTAAAACTGAAAGAATATATAAATAAAGATGAAAACTGGAATAAGCAGGTGACATGCCAGAAATAATGGAGCATGTGCTCAGAAACTTGTACTTTTTCTTCCAACCCGCTAGACAAACTAATAAAAAGATATACTGCTTTCCTAAAGAACTTGATTAATTCTTCTTTTAGCTTATCATGGAACCACCATAGCTAGCAAAATTGAAAACAGTATTCTTGGTGTCATTCATTTCATGAGCAAATAGGAAGAGGGCAGCTGGGACACATAGCGAAGTGTGAAAAGGTTAGGATTATGATATAAACCTTGCATATGTTTCTGCTATAGCAATAATAAAATCCCTGCCCTCCTCCTCTCCCTCCCCCAACATAAACAGCTGACTTTGGAATTAATTCTATTTTTCTGATGAATGACACAAATACAGCATTCACATATCACTTTTGAAGATAACGCTGTCCTAACTGCCAGGTTACAGAATGACAACTTTCCTTTCAATCAAAAGGACCATGCTTTTCCTTTAATGTAATCCTGAAGGCCTAGTAATTTTCAACGTCCTCGGTGTTCTTGCCAAAGTTTATAGTAACTGGGTAACAGAGCAGTCAAAGGTTCTCAGAGTAATCTGTAAGTCCTAACTGCGGCAATATTAAAAACATGCAAGAGCAGTAATTGATTTTGAAAAAACACTGAGAGTTGATTTTATGCTTGTTAAACAGCACTCTAGTAATTATCTTGATCATCAACATCTTAAAGTAGTAAAAATTAATTTTGTGCTTAAATTGCTTACATAAAATATAGATGATTTATGGTAATGGTCTAAAATTGTGAAAAACATGGAATATGTGACCTTCAGATTCCCATCCTTCCTCCTTTGCCTGGAGACTCTACTGGCAATGACTCATCTGTTGGCAATGGTTTATTCTTAGCAATTACAGACTTAGCATGAATGTTTAAATACCATCAAAAATATTATGATATTTTAAAGTACATTAATGCAACGTTGGTACAATTTGTGAAATTCAGAACCGTCAAAAAAGAGTATCAGATGAAAACTTAATTCTACTTTCTGCCTTAGTGTCATACAGGAAACTCATACTGGACTATGAATTATATTAGACAGAGCCTCGGGGAAATGGTCTGTGTTCATGGCCAGTCACTAGCTGCCTTGATCCTAAAACCCAACAGCACTCTTTAAAATCCTGAATCCTTTTGACAAGGTCCACAAAAGAAAACAAAAAAGCACCACCACCACCTACAAAAAAAACAAAAACAAAAAAGACACAATCGTCTTTCTTTTTTGAAAAGATGAGATGTTCAGTCTTGGAAGCAGATATTCTATGAAAACATCCTTTTGCACTTCTCTTTTTCATTTTATTATCCTCGTGCTTGTGCATAATCTCCACCATTTTGTTCTCTTCACTAAGGAATTATTTTCTGCCTTATGTCTAGTATTCTTTTAATACAGAGAGTTCTGACTTAAACCTCAACTTTGAGATCAATCTGATTGGCTTTTTAAGAAGCTACTGTTCTGCTCATTCCATTTACTCTACTCCTCAATTTATATATTCTGATGGACACACTGATTTGTTTCAATGTAGAATAAAATGAATCAGTCTCAACACTCTATACTAAACCTGCAACTGAACAAAAATGAAAACAACCCGAACTGTTCAAGACCAATTGGATTGCTCCACTGGGTCCTTTCAGTCTTGCTCCTCACTGCTGGTTATTGATTCCCTGCTAAAGATAGCAACTTTCACAGTCAAGGGAGCAAAACAGAAACTCAACCTTAGATGTTTCAGTTGAGTATTCCAGAGTAGATTTTCCTATGTCTGTGTATCAGAAGGGAACAACACAACTCTTCCCTCTCCTTTCCATTTGTACACTCCTGCTTTCTATCACGCATCTCTCATAGATCTGTGCAGTCACAAGTTGAGCTCGTTCAGACTGGCGGTCCACTTCACTCTGCAAATGGAAAGTCACTAGACTCATTGCAGCAATCAGATGAGAAAGTGCAAAATGAGACATCCTTTTAGCAAAGGCCTGTAGTTATATTGATTAAAGGAAACTATGCTCAGTGCAAACCTACTCTCATGTTTATTTCACAATCCTTTTGAAGATCTTTGCTGTGCTTCAGGGTAAGCTGTTTTTGTTGTTATTTGTTTTCCTAAGTGCCTTAATCACGCTGCACAAAAAAACAATGGAATCACGGTAATTTTGCATTTAAAAAAGGTTAATTCCTTTTCTATTTTTAAAAATGTTCTTTGGTGCTTTTCTCACAGTCCTTATTGGGGTACTGAAAACCAAAACTTTGCTATATGAAAAATCTCTAAGGATCTGTGTGACCTTTTTATTTTGCGTAATACTTTATTCAGTGACAGAATTATATACTTTATAGCACAGCAGGAAGGAGGTATCTAATTTTTGACAATTTTCATATCTGAAAAATCATAGCTGTCAGGTGAAGTGCCTGGTGACTGGAAAAAGGGAAACACTATTCTGATTTACAAGAAAGGGAGAAAGGAAGACCTGGGAACTACAGGCAGATGAGCCTCACCTCAGTGCCTGGGAAGATCATAAAACAGACTCTCCTGGAAGACATGTTAAGGCACGTGAGGGATGAGCAAGTGATCCAGGACAGTCAGCATGGCTTCACCAAGGGAAGGTCATGCCCGACCAATCTGGTGGCTTTCTATGATGGAGTGATGGCATCAGTAAACAAAGGGAAGGCAACTCAACTCACGTCATCTAGCTGGACTTATGCAAAGCCTTTGACATGGTCCCCCACCACATCCTTAATTCTAAATTGAAGAGATATGGATTTGAAGGGTGGACTATTCAGTGGATAAGGAATTGCTTCGAAGGTCACAGACAGAGTATTGTGGTCAATGGCTCTTTGTCCAGGTGGAGGCTGGTAATGAGCAATGTGCCCCACGGGTCCTTCTTGAGACTGGTACTCTTTAATAACTTTATCATTGACATCGATGATGGGATTGAATGCGTCCTCAGCAAGTTTGCTGATGACACCAAGCTGAGCGATGCAGCTGATACAGCAGAAGGAAGGGATACCATCCAGAGGGACCTTGGTAAACTTGAAATATGGGCCTTTGTGAACCTAATGAGGTTCAACAAAGAAAATGCGAGGTTTTGCATTTGGGTTGAGGTAATTCCAGATACGTATACAAACTGGAAGAAGATCTCCTTGAGAGTAGCCCTGCTGAGAAGGACTTGGAGGTCCCAGTTGATGAAAAAGTGCATGTGAGCCAGCAGTGTGCACTTGCAGCCCAGACGGCCAATGGTATCCCGGGTTCCATCAGAAGAGGGGTGGCCAGCAGGGTGAGAGAGGTGATTGTCTCCCGCTACTCTGCCCTTGTGAGGACCCAGCTGGAATACTGAGTCCAAGTCTGCCCCCAACACAGGAAAGATTTGGAGCTTTTGGAGAGGGTGCAGAGGAGGGCGATGAAGATGATCCAAGGGCTGGAGCACCTCTCCTGTGAAGACAGGCTGGAAGAACTGGGCTTGTTCAGACTAGAAGGCTGCAAGAAGACCTCATTGTGGCCCTCCAGTATTTAAAGGGAGTTTACAAACATGAGGGAAATGAACCTTTTACTCGGGTAGAAAGTAACAGGACAAAGGGGAATGGTTTTAAATTAAAGGAAGGGAGATTTAGATCACATGCCAGGGGGAAGTTTTTTACTGATAGAGTGGTGAGGTGCTGGTACAGGTTACCCAGAGAGGCTCTGGATGCCCCATCCCTGGAGGTGTTTAAAGCCAGGTGGATGGGGCCCTGGGCAGTCTGATCTAGTGCTTGATCTAGCAGCTGGCAGCCCTATCCATGGCAGGGGGGGTTGGAACTTGATGATCCTTGAGGTCCCTTCCAACCCCAAGCCGTTCTATGATTCTGTGATCCTGTCACTCTTCTGCTAGAAATTAAAATGCAGATGTTCCTTTCACTACTTCATTAAAAGTTAACTACTAAGTGTTCACACTTCTATTTGTCCCTAAGACGTCTACAAAAACAAAAAAAACACTTCTTTGGCACACCTTTTGTTCCCTGCATATTGTAACAGCCAATACAAAATTCATGCCCAAGAAGAAATAGGACCATGCAAAATCATACATAATCCCTCTTCAAGACAATGATCTAATTCTACATGCCCTTGCTCTTTTGTCACTTACTACACTGAAAATTTCATATTCCTATGCAACATGGCCCTCTCTAATTAAAATTCCCAGTTTCACCTGTCTCTACAGGTGAAAGCTTGGACTACAAATCAAAGCAGAAACACTGATGAGAAGTGCTTCCTGTTATTACAAAGAGTAAAAGGAAAAAACTGCATAACACTCTACTCTTTCAAATCTTTGATGATGTGTTTCTGATAACCACACAAATAGAAGCTGCAGGAAAACAATCTGGAAAAATCAGGAAAACAAAGGAAGTCATTCTGCAATGCTTTCGGAAGCAAAGAAGTTTTCAATAGTTCTTTAGTAGAGATTAATATGCAGAAATATATGTATAAATTACATTGAATTACAAATTACAGAATTTTCAACCACACAGATGAACTTCCCAGCATAATATGAAACTCCTTTAAAAATGAAAACTTCCTTTTTCAGAGATACATATACCTAAATTTAGATTCTGTGACAGAAAGAACATGGAGATAAAGAGTATTAAGTGGAAGGAGGGATAAAAGAGCAAAGATGTTGAATGGAGGGAGATAAAGTTACGTATTACAGAAACTGAAAAAAGGCAAACGGTAAATAATTTAAAGTAAAAGAGAAGAAACAAAGTATTGTATTAACACAATTTCTAAATGATTAGTCAGAAATTGTTGCCTTATAATCAGACTCAAATGATGAAATATAGGAATTAATTAATACATCTTTTTATGCACCTCATCACGTCTCACTGCCACGGGCATACCCCAATTGCCCACATGGTAGACCAGCCCCCACCTTTGCAAACCTTTTCTCTCACCCAGAGTCCCCCTTGCAGCCTTGTTTGCCCTCTTCCCTTTACTCTATTAGAAAACCAGAAACAATATAAAATATATGAGAACATTATTTATATAAAATATAAAAGCTTCCTATTATTAATGATTTTTTATGAACACATAGTTTACAATACTTAAGCTAGAAAAACAGAGATGAATATCTAGAAATCAAGCTGCTAATTCCTCTCTTCTTTTTTCTCCAGCTTTCTGTACTACTTCAGCCTTTCCCCAAGACTTACTGTTCCAATGAGAGCCTCACGACAAATTTTTCATCCCACTGCACTTAAACTACTACAGTACCAGTGCTCATCTTTAATTTTCTGGGTTTTTTTCTGAATATTTCTAGTAACTAACACACCTCAAATCTTATCCTTACTCCGTCTTTAGAATAAGACACTTCATACTTAGGCACTTTTATTTCTAAAGTAGTATGCAACAGCTATACATTAAAATGTCTGGTTTTACTTAATCTTTGATTGTGTTTTTGCCAAGTGGAGAGGCTAGAAAGCAATGCTCATTAACGAGCACCAGTATGACTGAGTGCAGTTCATTTGCTATTCCACATTATAGCCTAGATCAAAGATCTCCAACTGTGGGATTGAACACACCCCTGGAGGCGTTCACCCTATCCTTAGAGACATTCAAGGCCAGGCTTGATGGGTTCCTGGGCAGTCTGACCTAGTGGCTGGCAGGGGGTGTTGGAACTAGATGTTCCTCCCAACCCAAGCCATTCTGTGACTTTATGATTTATACATTACTTCCAGTTTTAAGATGTAACAATACTTATAATAAACATTAAATTCAATCTGAAAGGACTTAAAACTTACCTTTAAACTGGACTCATAGTCTGTGTTCACTTTGAACATAAGTCCAAGTCGCAAATGAATTTCCTTGGCTCGACAAAAGCTGGGATCAACATAAAGCGCCTCCTGAAATGCTTTAATTGCCCTGAAAGACAAACAGATAAAAATATTAATTATTTTTTACTGAAGTATTACTTTTATAACTGTTATTCATACGATGACTTAAAAACGAATCAGAAAGAATTGTTACTGAAGAACATATAGACATAACAGTTTAAATGTTTTCATTCTTCAAGGACTGGTTAATTTTGCATTTCAGATGTCTTAATACATTTGAAAGTCTAATCTTTTCATTTAGAGAAACTAACTTAATGCCTGAAACACAGTAACATGTCTGCTATTTCAGAAAGTATGATTCAGGAATAAGTAACGAAATGAATTCAACTGTAGAACAATACTGCACACAGTCATCATCCCTTTCAGAACTAACTCCTTGCTGGGCTGTTTTGATTGCAGATCACATAGATCCCCGAGAGCAGCAGCAGAATGTTAGGCCTGGAAGATCACACACACCTTCTCACACTGCCCCAACCTGCTCAATTTTCAGTGTTGTTACTCCTTTTCTTAGCACCGACACCAACGTAGGGACTCATCTAATATCTATTACTCCCTTACATTCCAGTCACTTAGCTACCTCCAGGAAAACACACTGGACAGCCTGCCACCTCCTGTCACCGTAACTTGCTTTTCATATTCCCATGATAGCTGAAGACGGCTCTGATTCTTTATCTTTAAATCCTCTTTATACATGCTCCTGTCCATGTTGGTACAGTGCCAGACAAAACAAAAGCACTACGGACCAGCTGTATGTTGGGGAAGAAGTATGACTCTAAACAAGATTGACACAGCGTGTTTTGCTTCTCAGGCCAATTGCATAAAATTAGGAGAGCTGAAATGAAGCTAAAAGGTAACAGAGGAACTCAGAAAGAAGCCAAGACTCATCATGTTACTCTCTTGAAATCAAGTGACTGGATAAAACAAAAGATCCTCACATACACCACAGCCCATACAATGGCAGAAATCAGAAACCTGTCACGCTTAGGGTAGGATTCAAGCACCTATGCCAAGGAGACTAAGTCTCATTCCGTATGCAGTCACACTGGGCAAGGCTGGAGGGAGATCTACACCCCCTGTGGAGCAGCACATGGATGCTGGACAGGACATACCGCAGTGTCAGAAGTCACATTATGGTCAGGCAAATTGATTTAACTTCCAATCAAAGCATCTTGTTACTTATAAGGACAAAAGTTGCAAAGAGAAATTGAAGAAATATTTTTCACCAACTTCATTAACGAAACACACAAGTTCATTCTTGAATTCATCAGCAGAAACGCTTCTGGTCTAAAAATCTTACAGACACTTTTCTCATTCTTGATGTCAGATGTTCAGTTGGTCAGATCACCAACACACTGATGGTGCAGAACTTCCTCTGGACAATATAACAGAAATGTATGTACCTAAAGCATTATCCTATTCACTAAAATACAGCTTAAGAACAGACCAATTTCAAAAAAACCCTAAGCTTTCACTGTGGAACAGAAGCAGAGTACAGTCAGGTTTACCTCACTTTACACTGTACTTTTCTGTTTACACAAGGAAAAAGAGCAAGTAAAGCACAAAAGGGACAAAATTCGCATTAGCTAAGCTGTTTCTCACACCTTGTTTAAGCTTCACTTAGAATACTGCGAGTGGTGATGAATGACACACCTTAGTAACTATGCTGAAATCATAACTAACAGGAATCCATTTCTTATAACAGTATGCCCACCATTATCTAAATGAATACAATTCAAACTGGAAGGCCGAACACAGAAATGATCACTGGATTTTGGCTTAAAAATGTTTGTAGATTCTATTACCATTTTAAGCTATGCTTTTATTACACATAGAAGTATGTATTTATCATTGCACACCTGCGTTTCTTAACTTTAATACAGTATTCAGACTGTTAGCCACTGATATTTAAAAATCCATTCAAAGACAAAATGCCGAGTTCTAAAAAGGTAAGTGCAGTCCCTATCAAATACAGAACAAATCCCCAAAATTAAGACATTGCTGTTTTATACCATCTGCGGAACTGCAACCCTGCTCACATACACTCTGTCCTCCTCCCAAGCCTACATCCAAAAAAAGATGGGTCTGAAGGATCCAAGGCATACCAGTTGCTGAGATGTCTTCCCTGTAAGCTCTTCGCTGGTACCAAAAAGAGGCGACATAAGCCAACAGCCTGATGAGCTGTCACACATTGAACACGACATGGCTTAAGAGGAAAAGAGCTTCCTTCAGAGATGGCAACAGAGCCATCTTCAAATAGGTTGTTAGACTCCACCGCTTACTAACTGGCCTTCATGCACAGACAGAGCTTCCTATTTCAAACCAAAAGCTAAATAAGAATTGAATTTGATTTATCCAA
The DNA here is from genome assembly GCA_016647715.1 of Pavo muticus. Lineage (NCBI taxonomy): Eukaryota > Metazoa > Chordata > Aves > Galliformes > Phasianidae > Pavo > Pavo muticus. The sequence goes on along the minus strand of JACDJE010000160.1, from coordinate 1,643,900 downwards.
AGGCTAAATCAGAATTGAATGTTTTGGAGCTCTCAGTTTGCAGAAATAAACGACTGTGGTCTAAATTACCCCTAAATTACCTGAAAATACTTCAGGTTTGTTCTCTATAGATATTGGTCAACCAGCTGTTAAGAAGAAACTTTGGTTAAGTCTACTGGAATTTATTTCAATTAAATTAGAGTTTTCAACAAGAACAGAAGAGTTTCCATTAACAAGCAAGAAAGGTTAGCTAACGTTAGACAAAAGGAGAAAGCAGGATTGGAAAACAGACACTACAGAGGATTAAGTGCACCTCTGGGCTTACATTTTGTACAGCACCGCTACAAAAATTCAGGCACAAAAAATGACACAAATCTATCATCTCCAAATCAAGACTTTCAAAATCAATGCTGCAGCTATCTTCCCACCCACTCACCTATACAACAATGCCTCTCACTATGAAAGTGAAGAGAGTAGCTGAAGAATAATTAATAGAATATTATATTAAAGATTCGGTGAACTCTCATAAGACTTCCTGGAAAGTTTGACTTGCATAGATTGTGAATATAATCAGATCCGAACCAGGCAAAAGAATATTACAAAATAGCATCAATTAACTGTTCCAAAGTTAACATATGTGCATTTCTAACAAAATACATTAAAATCAGAATAAGCCTACAAAACGTAACATTCTACTTGATGCAGTTGGAGTGAAACTTTTGTTTTCTTTTTCTTCATTCTCTTTCAATGTTTTGACCACCTGTTCCAAGCATAACTAATAAAAATGTCATGACAACACGGACAAATTTCTATTTGAAATTCATTAACGTAGTTTGAACATAAACAAAACTCATGTATACAGAAGTAATCATTAATGCAATTTTACGAAATGCTTTAACAGTCTTCAGGTACAATAATTCCGTGTTTATTATGCCCTAGCAGTAGAATGCTGAAACATTTTGACCAGCAGTCTCCAAAAATTTATATATAGCAGCACCTAAGACTGCCTTCTTTTTCTGATATTAACAGATACTGTGCTTTTTCATCAGTCCAAGAAGCAGGTTTGATATACAATCACAGAAAGCGGAGACAACAAAAGAGAAAAGCAATTACTACTTTGTTAATGCTTAATTGCCACTAGTACGTGTAGTCTTCATGTACGTTTTTATTTTACATATACATAAAAGGGATATGTAGACCTAGCCATCAGAAAACTAAGAACTATTTTGACAAGGCAGTATCTTCACAGAGTATGTTTAAACTCTGCTCTCCGATTAATTTAACTGCAGACTACAACAACCAGAACTGTGATAGAAGAGAGAAGGAAGCACAGATACAGATGCGCACATTAAAGATAACAAGTTACTGGTAAAAAACTTGTTTTTTTACTCTCAAATAATATCCCTCATGGACTTTGCCAAAGCAGGTGTTTTCAAAGCAGGAACGCCACAGACTGCAAATTACCAGTGCAATGTCAATGTCAATGTGAATCTTAGCATCTCCCATGCAAACTGCAGCCACTGGACTATGACATTACGTGCTGTGCCCTCCATAATGGCACAAACTATTGATATACCTGGAGGCATGCACAGCAAATGCTGCATCCGATGAAGCAGTCTAGCAGCTGCTGTTTGCACAGAAGAGTGGAGCGCTCCCATTAAAGTTAAGGAGGTCCCCAGTAAGGGGTTTGCATTCCTATGCGCATCAGTCTGCGTGGAAAAGCATAGTCCCCTGGATCTTCCTAGGGAGATGGTGGAGTCACCGTCCCTGGAGCTGCTCAAGAAACATTTAGATGCTGTACTGAGAAACATGGTTTAGTGGGAAATATTGGTGATAGGTGGATGGTTGGACCGGACTTGGAGGTCTTTTTCCACCTTGGTGATGCTATGATTCTATACACTGCCAACCACTGACACAAACAGCTTGAGAAACATCCAAAGGATCTGGTCCTGCTGGAAAAACAGTAGTAATCCTCCTCAAGCATAAATCCTACTATGTTAATAACAGCTTACCACTGAAAAAGAAAAAAGTTTTGAGAGAGGAAGCAGAAGTGCAAAGAATGGTCCTTATCAGCACAAGACTCTCTCAGTATCACAGGCAAACAGTGACTGCCATGAAATACCAGTTTCTTGCGTGGATGAACTTGGAATACAACGCTGAAGGTTGGGCTACAAGACTAATGAAAAAATTTACATTCCCCTGCAGGCTTGAGTACTTTAAAAATACTCTAATAGGCTGTTTTACTTTTTCAAGATGACTGTCAGAACAGAAAAACTCCACTTTCGTTAAAAATAAAATAAAATAAAAAGATGAAACAGAATGTCAGCCAGAAAACTTGGTGTGAAGTGAAAAAGAGACCAGACTCCTTCAGCTGAACAGTTTGACGTGAGTGGCACTAAGGCCACCTCACAGGTGATAGTTAAGTTTTGCACGTCTTCCTGTAGGTACAGTGCTCCTGTCCCATTGAAATCCTCGGAGGATTTCTAGGAGAAAAATGATTCTTGAGTGTCTGGAGGTCTGCATGGTGACCAAGAGATGAGTTGCAGTACACAACAGTACTCAGATACAGTACACAGATAACTAAAAACTGCCTTCTGTTGTCTGCTTGGTATTTTGAGCATTGTGGAATTCAACAGCAGCGGGAATGGGGTGTGGAGAGCCTTCTCTGTGCTTGTACACTGAAGATGGAGGTGCTGCACATTCTCCTAGTAGGAGTTTCACATGTTTGCTCGCTGTTATCCACTAAATGTCTCTACCTGAATTAGATAAGGAAAAGGATAAGGGACTGCCGCTGCCTTCCTAATGTCAAGATCCAATTCTGAATCAGAGCTGAGGATGCACAAAACCTTTTTGTGCTAAGTTCCTACCCTGTTTTCAAGGAGTCAAGCTCATGGAGAAATTCCAGTGTATAGTACACTCTGGATTACACAAGCTAGAGGTTGCTTTGAAGGAGCAAGAAGCAGAGATGGCGGTTCGGCTGATAATCTAGTTATCATTTAGAATCATAGAATGGCTTAGGTTGGAAGGAACCTTAAAGATCATCTAGTTCCAAACCCCACGCCGTGGGCAGGGCTGCCCCCCACCAGCTCAGGCTGCCCAGGGCCCCAAGCAACTTGGCTTTGAGCACCTCCAGGGATGGGACACCACAGCTTCTCTGGGAAGCTGTGCCAGCGCCTCACCACCCTCTGAGGAAAGAATTTCTTCCCAACACCTACCCTAAATCGCCCCTCTTTTAGTTTAAAGCCATTCCTCCTTGTCCTATCACTATCAGATTGTGTAAAAAGCCAGTCCGCCTCCTGCTTGAAAGCCCCCTTCAAGTACTGGAGGGCCACAGTGAGGTCTCCCATAGCCTTCTCTTCTCCAGGCTAAGCAAACCCAACTCCCTCAGCCTTTCTTCACAGGAGAGGTGCTCCAGCCATTTAATCATCTTTGTGGCCTTCCTCTAGATCTGCTCCAAGAGCTCTGCATCCTTGCTGTACTGGGGGACCCAGGCTTAGACACAGTACTTCCAGACGGGGCATTACAAGGGCAGAGTAGAAGGGGACAATCACCTCCTTCTCCCTGCTGGCCACCCCTCTTCTGATACAGCTCACAATCTTGTTGGCCTCCCATGCTGGAAGAGCACACTGCTGGCTCATGTCCAGCTTTTCATCCATCAGGACCTCCAAATCCTTCTCCTTCCCCAACACTCTTGCTTCTATTTGAATAAGGAGAGGCCAAAAAGTCTCAGACTCCTTTAAGATGTTTTTCTCTCACATACATTGTCCAGCAATTTGCAGGGTAATAGTCACTGGAAACACTGCAGACTGGCCTCAGAGAACCTCAGTTGGTGTTCTGGAATCCAAAGAGCATGCTAGAACCAATTCCAGGACACAGTTGCAGAGCTTAGAGTTCATTTTTTTCTCTTGGTGGGTTCAACATAAATCAGCAAATGATAAAGCAGTCAGGTTCAGAATCTCTACTGAATTAAAAGAGCAAATCTGGCATCCAAGCCATTACATAGCCTGTAGCTATTGTGCAATACTGAAGGTAGATTTTGGTGAACTACCAAAGCTTCCAATTTTCAGTCTAGAAGAAAACTAATGAGAACCTCAAATTATTCAAGTTATAACAATATCTCAGCTATCTCCCGGTGTTTTGCTGTACTTGAGAAGCACAGAAACAACAGGGAAAATCAGTCATACACTTTTCTCACTGCTTGATGATAAATGGTGTAAAACTACAGAGCATTAAAATTTAAGATCTATAAGACATTTTTTAATATGTTTGTTACAGTTTTTTGAGGTAAATCCTTCTGTCATATCTTCCTATAACAATTGCATAAAATGTCTTTGATCTGATCACACTATCACAATTTTTGTATATGCTTATATGTATATAAGTACTTTCAGTTCTTACATGAATTGTTAAACAAAACAACCAATATAAAATGATATGTCAGCTAAGATTTAGTACTTAACACTGTAATGCTTCTTCACTATGTAGAGAAGTGTGTAATACTGGACACAGTGAACTCCATATGTGTCTTGGAGTCAGCCCAACACTTCTTTTTATGAATACTAGAAAATTCAAAAATAAAATAATAAAAAAGAAGTATTCTAAAACCAACCTTATTCCTACTGGCTTTTATATCATCCCTATTTATATGACAGATGGAAAATCATCAAACACTTCATTAACCCTGCCTTTTGGGAGGAATATGTACATTACTCTCATTAAAGTCTATGAATATCCAAGATTGCGTGGATAATATAAAATATTCATGAATTAAGTACAATAGGCTAAACAACGTTAAACAGTGTTGAGGTCTCTTCTACCTTTGTGAAATACGCATATTTGCGTACTTTTTAACATAAATAAATGGAATAGCTGCAGCAAGAAAGAAGACAGTTTGACTAGCACTTCACTGTGAAAGAAGCGGGATTCTCCTTGCAATCTGCAGCGGAGAAAACAAAGATCTACAAAGAACATACCTACAGTAAGCAACCTGCTATCAGCTCCAGCAGATATGTCATAGCTGAATACTCACAACCACACGTCCCACTCCTGTCCCCAACTAAAGGAAAAATCACTCAAAGGAATTAAAAAAAAAATCACATACATAAGCGTAAGGTTTTATCTGTATTAGATTTTCTTCCCCTAACAATTCTACCCAACGCTCTCCTGATACTCAGCTTTCTTAGTACTACAGCACATATAATTTTCTTGTATGAATGAAGTAAAAAATTTGCTTATTTTAAATGATCTTAACATACAGCTCTACGTGCAGTTAAGACATTATAACTTAAGACTATCAATTTATACTCATGTTCTCAAAAAGCTTTTTTAAAAGCACTTAAGAAAAATCTTTATTAGTTCCCAGCCATGATCTATCAATACGTACGCTTCACAATCAACTGACGTTGTTGCTCCATCCACAGGAATGCACTAAACAAGCCTGATCTACTAATGGCAACAATCTATGTTGAACAGGTGGTCTTTCAAAAATGAACTACTCTAAATTTAACTTCTTTGACTCATGTAATTTCACCTCAGTTTGCTACTGTCTTCACAGTGCAAACTGTATCATGTCAAATGATCAAGTGGAGCCTACATCAGAACAAGAACATTCTGTAAATCAGCAAAATTAAACATCAATCACAACCTCAAAATATAAGATTCTCAATTTTCCTGAAAATTTTTCTGTTCTTTTCACGTTAATTAGGATGCAATAGAATCACATGCCATGTACAATACATGGCATACATTTCACTGCTATTTATAAAGAAAACATTTGAGTCGTAAGAGGGAAAAAAAAAAAATAAATCAAGGTTCTGAGCTCATGATGTAACCAAATTACATTAATTTGAAGAATAAAACCTTATTTCCTGGCTGAGGAAAGCATGAATCTTTTGTCTTACAGACACATAGAAGCTTTTGATAAAGTAACAATTTACTGAAGAGGGGGAAAAGATCTCATTTTGTTGTCTGAAGCTGTCACTCAGCAGCCACTTTACTTTTCTAGCTTCAGGCTTAGTCCAATACGATCATAAACTTTTTACTAATCAATTAATAAAATTACTTTTACTTTATTAGCAGCTTCTATATGAAGTGTTACTAGAGAAATAAACACTACAAGGAAATCACAAAAAAATGACTGTTAAAAAAAAAAAAAAAAGATAAACCAACCAATTTTATGAAAAAAACTATGACCTAAACACTGCATCTTTTTCACTTTTTTTTCCCCAATGGTATCTTCAATAAAATGCACCTTTCCTACTACTGACCAGGAAAGTCTGAGAATCTCAAGAGAACCCCAGTGACCAAGTCTATTCCGTTCATCATTCTCTCAGTTCCAGTGAAGGAAGAGAAAAACAAAACTTCCCACAAAACAAAAACATCAAAACCAGCCCTTCTTCCACCCCCAACAGAACAGCAGCCCCTTCCCACTTCCAAAATCCAGCCAGAATTTACAGCTCTTTAAAACTCCGCATTTTATGTCAGTTTTAAACATTCATGGCAAAGCACTTGTCTGTTCATGTGCTGCTGCTCATGTTTAAAACTTTCACCATACACAGTTATGGAAAAATTACTGAACAGCAGCTAAACAGAAACTTCTTTTGCCAACGCTTTTCCCAGAGAAATGTAAAATTTCTTCACAACACAGGCTACTGACCATAGATATGAAGAATTCATAGAAACCTGTCAAATCATACCATTTCATTCCCCTTGCTGAATTGTATTATAGGAAGCTAAACCACACTTTTTCTGGAATCGCTTTCCTATTCAAGCAACTACTGTGTTTGCAACGAGCGTGTTACAGTCAAATATGAGATCCAGGACAACGTATCCTCTAACATCATATTTATACTATAAAAACTATACTGTTTCACACTAACACTGAAATATTCGCCTATTGATAAAGCACCACAAAATACACTGTTAGTTTTTTCCAACTTACCATTGAAAGGCATTGTAATGGAAGTAGACCAAACCAAGGCCATATAAAAAGGCAGCATTCTGTAAAGAAAAGCAACAATGTTAGAACCCAGATAAACCGATGTGACTGTGTTGCAAGTATTTGCTCACTGTTCAACATTCCATTTCCATTGTAAGATAAGCGTATTTTAATTTCACATTGAGAAAAATGAACAAAAAAAAAAAAAAGGGAATGAGATGATAGAGATTCAAAAAATAGATGACATTCTCTGTAAAATTTGAAAATAAATTCTGAATTTAAATGCAGAAATTTATCTCTGGAGAAACAGTGACAACAATAATATGCAACTACTTTTACATCAAGAAAAACTAATGTGCTTTGTTCTATTTGCAGAACAGCAGGGAAGCAAATGATGGTCTGGCAATTTAATACAACAAAAATGTTTTATAACCTAAGAGTATGCCACAGTTACAGTAATTTACATTCCTGTAAAAATAAACAAAGATGCACACTTTAATTTCACTGTCTAAAGTAGAAGCTGAGTTAAAAGAATCTGAAAACACGTTCAAGGAACTTCTACTTTTTATCAACACTAAAAATACAGACCATCAGCTTCAAATCGAGGACAGTCATGTTTCTTCATCATTAATCAAATTTCTATCTTTGATTTTCTTATTTTGTAGTAAAAAGAAAAAAAAAAAAGTACCACTTGCATACCAGAAACTCATTTTCCACCTCTTTTTTTTTTTTTTTGAAAGTGACATTACTAAGGAGTTCAATGAATGTTTACAAATAATTATTACATATTTCTTAAAATATGGAAAAATAAACAAACTGCTTTTTCTTTTGATAAAATGCTATGCCACAGTACAATCGTTTTGTTTAGCAGCTATTCAGTCATTTACAGAAGAAAACATATATGCTGCCTATGACACAATTTTAGGTTTTTCTTCTGTATAATGCCATTTTTGAGAGACCGTGAATACATCCAAAATAAGAGGGCTCTAACACATGAATACAGATGAAATTTCTACTGTTGAAGATTCTTCTTCAAGATAATCCCTATTCCACTCCCATTCACTTCTTCAACAATTTAATTTCTATGGAATGTCAGAAAAAGAATCTGAGCTATGCATTAAACCAAACTGAAATACGTAAGACATAACCAATTTTCTGCTAGAAAATAAGTGGTAACCAAAACCTAATTTGAAGAGCAACCATTCATCAGAAACAGAACCTAGTATCATGATTTCAATAAATCTCATTTGTATTTTCTAAATGCACATTATAAACAGGGGAAACACCAAAGATCCTTTCATGAATACTGCTGGATCACAGCTTTAGCAATAGACAGATTCCAAGAAAATATTTGGGAATGACTGGATACTGTGACTATCAGAGCACTGTACAAATGGAGTGGAAAGGAAAGTACATAAACAAAAAAAGATGACACTCTAGTATTACCATAAAATCACATTCTTGTTCCAGTGAACAAAAACACAATACGGACATTATAAACACACAGATCTTAAATTCCACACTCCATATATTTCCAGTTATCCAAATGTGTCCTGGGAACAACAGACTAGGAATAAAGAAAAGCTCAAAAACTGAACATATATAATGTCTTGATCTAGAAGCCTTTTTAAACAAAGTAAGTCAATAAGAGATATTTTCACATGTGCAACTTGGAAACCTGCAAAATACAATATATGCCTAGCAACCTTTACTCTGTTCAGCTCAAGTTTCTTTGCAGAACAGAAGTTAACAAAACTGTACAGTGTTATTAGCAGATTCAACAACTGTGATTCAAGACCAGATCACCATGCCAATTGAGAAGAAGAATAATTAAAAAATCCTTAATCACTACAGCATCACAAGTGCAAAATTCATCACAACTGCAAAAAAATATGCCAGATAACCAAAACTTCTCCAGTCTTCAAAGAATTTAATTTCCTCTTCTGATATCTATTAAAGTTCACAATACAAGTGAGTGGCATACTCAGAATATTGATGTACCTGCTATTTTGATTCAAAGGGCTGATAATACTCAACGTTGAAAGCATAGGACAAGACTAAAATACAGGTGATCTGTCCAAATGTACTAATATATCAAATTTACATAAAGCTTTCAGGTTGTTGCTGCCCCAGTAAAATAAAAATCCACTATTACTGTTCTGTCCCTTGTTCCATGGCTGGTTTCTAATTTTTCTCATTCTTATTTTCAGTTGGCCTTACAACACATTTGAAACTGACCTTATAAGCATGCTAAGATACCACTGTCTTCTCAATATAAAACACGGCAAGATTTAAGACTTCGTAATAATTTACTGTGAATGTAAAGATGCAAATTCCAAAAAGTCAGAGTGAACCACATTCATCTGTTCTGAAATACTATAGCTCTAGCTAAATATAACACCATAAGCACTGCTTTTTCATTTTTTATTAGCTTTGCCCTAATAATTAAAAAATACCTTTTAATCTGGTCTTGAAGCTGGATGGAGCTTTCACAAGGACTAGAAGATAATACAGTAGCTCATTGTAAGCAGTAGTTTCCTACCAATCATTCAAGGTGAGTCACATATGAAGTTCATTACTTCAGTAACTAACTTTTCTGCCTCTATTGCAGAATACCATCAAGCTCAACAGGCAGCCAAGTTCCAATTGGCAACAGCCAATATCAAAGGCTAGAACAGTTTAACACTTAAAAAGACCAAGAAAGATCACGACGGTTGCATTGCAACATGAAATTTTCATCTAAAAATGTACTTCTTCTTGACATTGCAAGATTCTGTGACTGCATACTCTGACCTAAGAAATCCGTATTCAGTTGACTCTGTTACTTGCTTTTGAATAGAAGTCTATCACAAAAATCATCTGTCCCAGGTTTTTCAGTAAACTTTTTTTGTTTAATTTAATTCTTGTTATTCAAGACCTTACTATAAATAGCTGCTGATGGGGAATACAAACCAATACTTTTTTCCTCCAAACATTTTTCCATAAAAAATAGAAAATACAGAAAAGATTGTAATAAGATAATTTTCAAGTTCTTCAGAACCTTCACAATTCCTAAGATTTCATTCTAAAATTCATTCTTCGGCTTTGAACATTTAAATGTAATTTTTATGTTATCGGATCTCTGTCTTCACAAAAATCTACAGGAAAGTTGCAAACTGAAACAGACTGTACCTCAAATTTGAAGTTGAATGTCAGTCTCTTTCATTCTACAGCTACGCCACTAAAAATCATACAAACTAGAAATGCAGTTTCCAAGTTGGCGTCACGTGCATTTTCTACAACCTATTCAGAATGTTAAAATGTTTCATACCAACCACTAGATGGCTCAAATATCTCTTTCCATTTTTATAAGCTTATGTAGTTAAAAAAGACTGTAGGGTTTATATCGTGGATTTTGCTACTTACAAGTACTCTTTTATGCTGAGCAAAATTTCAGTTACATTTAACAACATATATTTTACTGACAGGTAACTCAGGAGAGAAAAAGTTATCTTTTGTACCATTTTATGAAACTGAATTTCTGACATGAAAAATCTATTTATTGAAGGCTGATCTCAAGTGAAGGCACTAAACGGGTTTCAAAATGATCGCACAGCATAACTATCATTCTGTGAAATCATAAGAGAATTTGAGAAGAAGAATACATCTACCAGCTGATACCAAATCAGTTATTTAATTACCTTATTAAACAATGAAATATAGCATGGACTTCCTAAAGCAGAATTTCTGTGGATATTTTTGTTGAAGAAAATGATCAAATGTAATGCCAAAAAGCACGCTAAAATGAGGACGTGTTCCATAAAACTTCTTATCTTAACAGTGTCACTCCAGTGTGACATTCCAGAAAATGAGCTCTTATGCTCTCAATCATGGCATAAATTCATCTGGAAGAGACCTGGCTGTGACATTCCCTGCCTGTAAGAGCAGGCTTTCCAGTATCTATTGTCTGTCTCCGAGGAGTTAATTTTATTTTACAGAAGAGTTCAGTTGGAAGAGGCTATCAAAAATCACTGAGTTCAGCAGCCTGACCACTTCAGCACTAACCAGAAGTTAAAGCATATTATTGGGGGCATAGTACAAATGCCTCTTGAGCACTGACAAGAATGGAACATCAACCACCTCTCTAGTAAGATGTTCCAATCTTTGACCACCCTCACAGCAAAGAAAATTTACTTCATTTTTTTTATATCTGCAATTAAATAATGGATTTTATGAAAACTCTATTGTTGTAGATAACTTTATCTTAAGACTGTATTACAAAAATCAGTCTTTCTATCTTACTTAAAATAAAAGGTCATCAAATGCAGGTTACATTAGAGAGGAATTTCTTCAAGAAAGATGAAAAATGACATACAAAATATAGGTTTAAGTAGTACTCTAAAGTAATGGAAAGTTGTTTATTATGTTGTTAGAGGAAAGACCACACTTAGATCTAGAAAATTAAATCTAATTGACTTACATTAGTGTCTTATGGAAAAAATGTAAATGTGGGGCTGGTATTAAATTTTCATTCATTTTTAATGAATTTGAAGTGAAAGTGAATAGATGTATTCCAAAATAGAAGATAAATTTCAGATGTTGAATGCTAGAAATTTATAAGTACTAAAAAAAAACCATTTTGATTACAGAGCTATGATAGCAGGTGGAATTTCATGTGGTACTTCGAGCTTTTTAAACTGAAGCATTATTTAGAATTATTTGTCTACAGCATCTCATGTATACATAGTTGATGTTTGAGAAGTTAATCTGTGTATCAAAAGAAGTAAACAGTACAGAAAGGACACCAAAAAAAACCCTAAAACAATTTAATAAAGAACACAGAAGACTATGCTGAAAAATATGCTATTATATGAAAGGTAAGTATAGTTCAACTTGACATTTTACTAGAATCTAATCATCCTCTTCTTAAACACAGAACAGCAGAATGAAATTTCAGATAAATGACAGAAGCGTATATGAGAACTATTTGCAGAGGAGACAGGAAGGAGGATGAATCAACATGTATGATGTAAAAAGGCATTCTGCAGACTTTTAGTACAAGAATAAGAGGGTATCCACTCACACCAAGGAGAAGCTGTTGTAGTTTAAAATTAATTTGCGGAACTTAACTTTGCAAGGTATCTTTAAATAAGTGCTCCCTAGAGCCATATAAAAGGATGTCATATTAACGCAGAGGAGGAGAAAATCTCCATAACATAAAATTGGTGAATTGGCCGTCTTCTTTTTTCCTCTCTTCCTTCTCCTTCAGGCTACTGGCTAGCTGTGTAAGTAATCAAGTTTAGCAATAAAGTGCCCCAGAGGAAAAGATTTTAAAGATAACAACGTTGAGAGGTTTCTTATAACTTTCCCTTTTAAGATACAGTAATAGACAGAATTAAGGAGAGACTCGTAGATTTAAAAAGGTTCTTGCTTCAGTACAGCTGTGATGTTTCTGGAAGCAGTTCAGAGTTGATTTTTCAGAAGTTAAACGACTGACAGAAATAATATGCAATATCAGGCACAGCAACAGTGATGTAATAGTAAGAAGAGGAATTAGTGAGGGGAAGAAGATTGAGTTGTAGAATAAACGAAGAAAGAGGTAAGTAGCGCACCAATGAATAGCGAAGAGAGACAACAGAGAGCAAAAGAGGTGTCCTACCATTTGCCTTGCTTGCATTTTTTTGTTTTGTCTTTAGAAATTGAAGGCTCTTAAACTCACTACTATATATACATTCACTGAGTGGGCCGAAAATTTACTGAGGTATGGTCTTCTGTTGAAAAATGATGATTTGATGGAAATGAAGTATTCTGTGGGAATGGTTGGTGGGCTGCCCAGCTGCTTTGCTTTGCTCTTGGCTGCTGGCCATCTCGTCTGCTCCCCCAGCTGCCTGTCATGTGGGCCTGCTGGCTCGTCTGTTGTATCCTATTTTAAGTATTTGTACATCCTAACAAATAAAACACCAAATCACCAATTAGAATCCCAATTAGCGATTACTACTAAACCAACTACTGTCTTAATTAGAAAATCATTTTCAGTAATAATTGATATCTAACTAGCAACCATTAATCAACGATCTCATATTTCTCTGCTTTAAATAATGACCTCAAAAATTACATTTTAATGTATGATATATTTATAATAAATACAAATATTAAATATACACATAAGCCATATATCCAAAACATGCTACCCAGTTAAGCTATCAATTTTTAAATGCTAGTGACTCGTAAAAAAAAACGAGTCAAAGTTGAAGCAAGTAGTAAGATTTTTTTGCCTAAGGCGGATATTCAGCATTTTGTTCCAAATGTGGGATTTTGTTCAGTTTGCAGTTTACAGAACAAACTGTTTTCAACTAGCGTTAATGAAGCCTGCAGAGATGACAAGCTTCTGCCTGTTGTCCTTTAGCTCCTCCTGTCCTTCTTTTTCCCACTTGTCTTTGTGTGCTTACACACAAACTGGAATTCCTCTGGTTTTCCTGGGGGAGCATCCTAAATGACATCTTGTCCCCTGCGATATCTTTGCCAGGCAAGATGAGCAAACGCTTGCTTTGTATTTGCACTGATTAGTTAAATCTCTCTTCCCAAAGAAGAGAAGCTGATCTGCTTCTGTCTGCTTTCCGAAATACACCTTGTACTGGAGACTCTTCTCCAGCAAATATTTTCTGTGATATTCCTTGAGGTTTTAAGCTTTGAGATGTATTACTTTCTATGAAATTGATTTGAAGGTGGCTAACAGGTTCAAGACCTATTCAGCCGGGGGGAAAAAAAGAAAAAAAAAAGCAATATACAGATAAAAACTGTATTCTTAGGGAATTTGGTTAAAAATTCAATGTTAAATGTTCCATTAAACAGAATTCCATATTCAACTCTGTTGCAGTTACTGCCCAGCACAGCATGATGTAAGATTCTAGACAACAGCAGACACCATACACAGTTTTGCCTCTTAGTTTTTGTGGCTGTTTTCCCTTTGTTGTTTTTTCAGCTGTCTACTTGTGTGTATTTGTATCACTTTGTAGTCACTCCTGCCTCGTTAAATTCAGCTTGTCCACTCCCATTTTATGTGGAGTGTCTCAGGTAGAGCAGCTGTATAATTAATGACTTTAAGGCTTTTTTTCCTTGTGATTCATGATAGTGAATCTCCAGCAGTTAAGAAAGTAACAGGGAAATAATGGCGTGTCTTGTAAACTCAGTAGGACTCCTACCTTTGCTGGAAAAGGATAGAAAAAAAATGGCAAATGAAGAACACAGCATTCCATGCTCATTCTATTTCATAAAATGTTTCGAAGATGATGAGTATAAATAGTGATGACCTGTATTCCATATAAAAGTGAATAAAACATTTTAAGAAAACTGTCCAAATGTCATCTTCCAANAAAAAGATAAACCAACCAATTTTATGAAAAAAACTATGACCTAAACACTGCATCTTTTTCACTTTTTTTTCCCCAATGGTATCTTCAATAAAATGCACCTTTCCTACTACTGACCAGGAAAGTCTGAGAATCTCAAGAGAACCCCAGTGACCAAGTCTATTCCGTTCATCATTCTCTCAGTTTCAGTGAAGGAAGAGAAAAACAAAACTTCCCACAAAACAAAAACATCAAAACCAGCCCTTCTTCCACCCCCAACAGAACAGCAGCCCCTTCCCACTTCCAAAATCCAGCCAGAATTTACAGCTCTTTAAAACTCCGCATTTTATGTCAGTTTTAAACATTCATGGCAAAGCACTTGTCTGTTCATGTGCTGCTGCTCATGTTTAAAACTTTCACCATACACAGTTATGGAAAAATTACTGAACAGCAGCTAAACAGAAACTTCTTTTGCCAACGCTTTTCCCAGAGAAATGTAAAATTTCTTCACAACACAGGCTACTGACCATAGATATGAAGAATTCATAGAAACCTGTCAAATCATACCATTTCATTCCCCTTGCTGAATTGTATTATAGGAAGCTAAACCACACTTTTTCTGGAATCGCTTTCCTATTCAAGCAACTACTGTGTTTGCAACGAGCGTGTTACAGTCAAATATGAGATCCAGGACAACGTATCCTCTAACATCATATTTATACTATAAAAACTATACTGTTTCACACTAACACTGAAATATTCGCCTATTGATAAAGCACCACAAAATACACTGTTAGTTTTTTCCAACTTACCATTGAAAGGCATTGTAATGGAAGTAGACCAAACCAAGGCCATATAAAAAGGCAGCATTCTGTAAAGAAAAGCAACAATGTTAGAACCCAGATAAACCGATGTGACTGTGTTGCAAGTATTTGCTCACTGTTCAACATTCCATTTCCATTGTAAGATAAGCGTATTTTAATTTCACATTGAGAAAAATGAACAAAAAAAAAAAAAAGGGAATGAGATGATAGAGATTCAAAAAATAGATGACATTCTCTGTAAAATTTGAAAATAAATTCTGAATTTAAATGCAGAAATTTATCTCTGGAGAAACAGTGACAACAATAATATGCAACTACTTTTACATCAAGAAAAACTAATGTGCTTTGTTCTATTTGCAGAACAGCAGGGAAGCAAATGATGGTCTGGCAATTTAATACAACAAAAATGTTTTATAACCTAAGAGTATGCCACAGTTACAGTAATTTACATTCCTGTAAAAATAAACAAAGATGCACACTTTAATTTCACTGTCTAAAGTAGAAGCTGAGTTAAAAGAATCTGAAAACACGTTCAAGGAACTTCTACTTTTTATCAACACTAAAAATACAGACCATCAGCTTCAAATCGAGGACAGTCATGTTTCTTCATCATTAATCAAATTTCTATCTTTGATTTTCTTATTTTGTAGTAAAAAGAAAAAAAAAAAAGTACCACTTGCATACCAGAAACTCATTTTCCACCTCTTTTTTTTTTTTTTTGAAAGTGACATTACTAAGGAGTTCAATGAATGTTTACAAATAATTATTACATATTTCTTAAAATATGGAAAAATAAACAAACTGCTTTTTCTTTTGATAAAATGCTATGCCACAGTACAATCGTTTTGTTTAGCAGCTATTCAGTCATTTACAGAAGAAAACATATATGCTGCCTATGACACAATTTTAGGTTTTTCTTCTGTATAATGCCATTTTTGAGAGACCGTGAATACATCCAAAATAAGAGGGCTCTAACACATGAATACAGATGAAATTTCTACTGTTGAAGATTCTTCTTCAAGATAATCCCTATTCCACTCCCATTCACTTCTTCAACAATTTAATTTCTATGGAATGTCAGAAAAAGAATCTGAGCTATGCATTAAACCAAACTGAAATACGTAAGACATAACCAATTTTCTGCTAGAAAATAAGTGGTAACCAAAACCTAATTTGAAGAGCAACCATTCATCAGAAACAGAACCTAGTATCATGATTTCAATAAATCTCATTTGTATTTTCTAAATGCACATTATAAACAGGGGAAACACCAAAGATCCTTTCATGAATACTGCTGGATCACAGCTTTAGCAATAGACAGATTCCAAGAAAATATTTGGGAATGACTGGATACTGTGACTATCAGAGCACTGTACAAATGGAGTGGAAAGGAAAGTACATAAACAAAAAAAGATGACACTCTAGTATTACCATAAAATCACATTCTTGTTCCAGTGAACAAAAACACAATACGGACATTATAAACACACAGATCTTAAATTCCACACTCCATATATTTCCAGTTATCCAAATGTGTCCTGGGAACAACAGACTAGGAATAAAGAAAAGCTCAAAAACTGAACATATATAATGTCTTGATCTAGAAGCCTTTTTAAACAAAGTAAGTCAATAAGAGATATTTTCACATGTGCAACTTGGAAACCTGCAAAATACAATATATGCCTAGCAACCTTTACTCTGTTCAGCTCAAGTTTCTTTGCAGAACAGAAGTTAACAAAACTGTACAGTGTTATTAGCAGATTCAACAACTGTGATTCAAGACCAGATCACCATGCCAATTGAGAAGAAGAATAATTAAAAAATCCTTAATCACTACAGCATCACAAGTGCAAAATTCATCACAACTGCAAAAAAATATGCCAGATAACCAAAACTTCTCCAGTCTTCAAAGAATTTAATTTCCTCTTCTGATATCTATTAAAGTTCACAATACAAGTGAGTGGCATACTCAGAATATTGATGTACCTGCTATTTTGATTCAAAGGGCTGATAATACTCAACGTTGAAAGCATAGGACAAGACTAAAATACAGGTGATCTGTCCAAATGTACTAATATATCAAATTTACATAAAGCTTTCAGGTTGTTGCTGCCCCAGTAAAATAAAAATCCACTATTACTGTTCTGTCCCTTGTTCCATGGCTGGTTTCTAATTTTTCTCATTCTTATTTTCAGTTGGCCTTACAACACATTTGAAACTGACCTTATAAGCATGCTAAGATACCACTGTCTTCTCAATATAAAACACGGCAAGATTTAAGACTTCGTAATAATTTACTGTGAATGTAAAGATGCAAATTCCAAAAAGTCAGAGTGAACCACATTCATCTGTTCTGAAATACTATAGCT
>JACDJE010000160.1:1590000-1626454 GCA_016647715.1 Pavo muticus | reverse complement strand
AAAAAAGAAAAAAAAAAGCAATATACAGATAAAAACTGTATTCTTAGGGAATTTGGTTAAAAATTCAATGTTAAATGTTCCATTAAACAGAATTCCATATTCAACTCTGTTGCAGTTACTGCCCAGCACAGCATGATGTAAGATTCTAGACAACAGCAGACACCATACACAGTTTTGCCTCTTAGTTTTTGTGGCTGTTTTCCCTTTGTTGTTTTTTCAGCTGTCTACTTGTGTGTATTTGTATCACTTTGTAGTCACTCCTGCCTCGTTAAATTCAGCTTGTCCACTCCCATTTTATGTGGAGTGTCTCAGGTAGAGCAGCTGTATAATTAATGACTTTAAGGCTTTTTTTCCTTGTGATTCATGATAGTGAATCTCCAGCAGTTAAGAAAGTAACAGGGAAATAATGGCGTGTCTTGTAAACTCAGTAGGACTCCTACCTTTGCTGGAAAAGGATAGAAAAAAAATGGCAAATGAAGAACACAGCATTCCATGCTCATTCTATTTCATAAAATGTTTCGAAGATGATGAGTATAAATAGTGATGACCTGTATTCCATATAAAAGTGAATAAAACATTTTAAGAAAACTGTCCAAATGTCATCTTCCAAAAAAAAAAAAAAAATAAAAAATAAAAAAGCATGCAAAAGGGAGATTGACTGGCAGCTGAACTTACTGATTTGTGAAACTGTGGTTTCATTATTCGTGAGTGAAGTGTTTAATCTGTCATACTTCTCATGTATCAAGTATCTTTGGAGCAGTTTTCTAATTGGTGAAGAGCGTACCTAGAGATGCTAAAGAATGGCCAAAAAAGACAGGAACTTTTGAGCTACACTGAGTTTACTTAAAATGCTTAGACTGCTTTTACAGTACTGCTATAAATAATATATTATATAATGTATATAATATATATATTAAGTACTGCTATAACTTTGCAATTCAGTTTACTATACCATGAGTAACTCCTGATGATTTTTACATTAGTTAAAAGCTCATTTTGATGCAAAACAGCAGTAACTTTAAAACCCTCTGTGTTGCCTGCCTGTAATGTTGATATATGCGAACTAAGGAAGATGCATTTGCCAGTTTTCTTCTACAGGTACTGTTGTTTTTTTGGCAATACTTATTCTGAAAAGATAAAAATATTACTGTCAAGATTGTAGTTATTTACTAAGATATTAAATTAATGAATCTGTTACAAATGCCAGAATATATTTATCACAGGAATAATGACTTTTATATATTAATTGTTTTCACACTGCTGAGCTGCAGGCACATTACCTTTAACAGTTTTAGACTGTTGTGAATATTGCTTAAGAAACAGCCTTAGCTAGTATGATTTATCCAGCTGTATTTTAGAAATCCTTTATAAATCTAATCATTTTCAAGGTACTAGAAAATTTCTTGAAGACTCTGAATAAACCAGAGTTAATACCATACATTTGTAATATACTACTTGCAGGGATTTTTGTCTTTTTGCAGATTCTGGGAATGTGGAAAACACATTGATAGGTAGCTCTCTTTTTTCACGTTTGTACAAACCCGGTTTTGAACCCTCCCTGCTTCCTCCCAAGTACTTCGGAACTGCTCAAGCTCTTTTCAACAGTGTCCAGCAATAGAACAAGAACAAGGGACACAAATTGGAAAATGGGAAGTTCCAAAAAAAACCATGAAAATTAACTTTATTTTCAGGGTGACAGAGCACTGGAAACAGGCTGTCCAGAGAGGCTGTGCAGCTACCTTCTCTGAAGATACTCAAAACCTGCCTGGACGCTTTCCTGTGTAACATACTGTGAGGAACCTGCCTTAGCAAGGAGCATAGAGTAGATGATCTCTAGAGGTCCTTTTCTACTCCTACAACAACTCCAAATTCAGTGAGCCTGTCAGCTCCCAAAGGCCTATAGTTATTTATATATAAGAGCCTAACTGTTACTATATACTGAGTAGCATCAGGATCAACTATTAGGGACAATAGTGTCAAAACTTCAAGGTTTTGGGTTTTTTTCAGTATAGAAATAAACAAATTCACATACTTGGAACATAAAAGAACTGTTCTTTTGCTTTGAGCAGGTGGCTGACAGACCCTGTGACTACAGAACATAACCTAAGCTGCAAAATCTTGCATTCCTAGTAAGGTTTTCTAAAAAGCAGTGGCCCCATGCCCACACGTTTTCTGCAGAGCCAAGTGATCTATGTGGCCCAGACTCTGAGTTCCACAAGGACTTGAGCAGCAGGGGAAGCAGCCCTTGGAGTCCTGCTAGCAGCAAATTTAATATGTTAAAGACTTGGATTCCTGGCAGTAGCATGCAAATGGAAAGTAGTGACTAGTCTCATAAATGCGCTGATCTTTTTCCATACTCTCCCTTCAGACTTCTGCTAACCAACTGCATGGGGACTTTGTTGCTCCTGTTATGCTTTTTATTTATATATTTATTTCATAGTATGGTAGGATATACTCTTAAATTCTGTTTAAATATTGTTGAGTTTTAATAAACATCACAATATTACTTCAACTACATTTGGCCCTGCCCTCTACAGTCATAAAGAAGAAATTACATATTTGCCTAAATATATCAAAGGTTAAAGACCTGCATGGAAAAGGCTGACAGGCCACCTGCAATTCTATTTCTTGTTTTTCATTCATCTTGTACTGATCAACAGAATTTGATTTCTCTGACATTTCACTTCTCCGTGACTGTGTAAATAGGATTTCACTCTCTTTTTCCTAAAATTCACTGTTTGATAGACATTTTCGTGCTAGTATAGGCTTAAAGAGCTACACGCTTCAGTTGCATTCCACTTGTTCACTTGTACGTTTGCAGTTGTTCGGGGGGAGCTACACGTTGAACTTGACTGGGAAACAAAGCCAGTTAAAAATAATCCTAATTTATCTAGATATTAATAACTCAGATCAATTCTGGCAGCCAGTGACTACAGCACTCTAGAAATGGTAGCACTGGCAAAGATGTGAGAAGTAGTGCTAGACATGGACTGTTTCTAAATCAGCAGTGCTACTAAACTATGACAAAACCATTCCTTTACATTTTCAAGCTGCAAGGTCTAAACTCAATGTTGGCCATAGGCTGCTCTGACTCTTTAGTTTCTTCTTCTATATATCAATGCCGATGAACACTTGTAAGCATAAATTCTTTGTCTATTTTTGTATTTATAAAACACAAAATTTGAGTTAATAACTAAGTCTCAGCTGCTGGTGGCCGATCAAGTCTGCTACTGGTGAAAATATCTTCACTCAGATACAGTAGCTAGACATTTCTAGATTCAGTCTAAGATGGCAATTTTTCTGTCTAAACGTATGCTCACAAAGATGGTATACAGAACAGGTGCATTTTTTGGAACCTGTGTTGATAGACAAGGTGTTACTGTGGTGATCTAATTTGATGTCTTTACGCCAGAAGCCCTGGCTACGTGTTTGAAGAGAAAAAACCTTTACTGTGAATTTGGCCTGGAGAGCAATGTTGCACATGTATTTCCACGTGCAGCAACAAAGAGGTTATAAACCAGTTATTTGAGTTAACAGATACATTTACTGAGAGAGGTGAATTACCTCTTTCTTGATTGCTTAAACAAAACAAGACTGAAAAGTCTGCAACAAGTTTATTCAGAAAATATGTTCAGTAAAACAAAGACCATCCCAGCCTAGCAAACTGCTGCAGTCCCCCTTGTCCACCTAAACCCCTTCAATTAGAGAATCCTGCTGTCAATGTGGCATGCTTGGAGAGGATGGAATAAAGCAAAAAGTCTGCTTTATTTATTTTCGCTGAAATGAAATGGGAGTTACTACACCAATAACTTAATACAACTTAGTTTTATGAGTCTATGAGTATTTTGCTTAACTCAATTTCATTCAGAGTTCGATGTTGCAATTCTTGCATATGGCCAATCACCCTTTCTAAATGCAATGTCTAACAAAGTGACTCAGGAGTAGAACTGTGCTTCTGGATTTAGAGTAGTTCAGCAACTCAGTCCAGCAAATTGCTGCTCATCTCACATTTGACTGACACAGTATAGAGACAGGAATCTTTGTTCCACTTACCACAAAGTAATCCTCTGTCAACATGGAAGATCACATTCTTCCAAATAATTGGAAAACTGTCAACTACTCTCTTTCAACAGCCAGAACAGATGAGTTACCATGACAAGGAGCAAGACAATGCTCCAATACCTCGGTGATTCACTGTGTTCCAGCCAAAGAACAAAGCAAAGTCATTCCTGGTACCTGCACCCTGAACTGGAGACAAGAATATCTTAAGACACATACACAACATCTCTTGGTTTGTATGTATATGCTGTGAGACTGCGGAAAAAAAGACAAGAACTAGAATCCAAAGAAAAGATAAAATCAATGTTTAAAGAGGTTAGTTAACAGTGAACACAGAAAGATACCACATGAATTCAAATTTGCATGACTATGTCAAATACCAGAATTAGTAAAAGCACTCAATATTAGCATTAATAAAATAATGTAAAATATCAATTGTATTTCTGTAGACATTTTACTTTGCATTACTTCTCCAAAGCAGCTTGTGATATTCGTTCTCATTTCAAAACTACTTGTCTTCTTGTATCATCATGTATCCAGGTTTGTCTTTAACTCAGAAATGACATTAATCATCTGCTTGCTTCAGTATCCTCTTCACTCTAAGCCTAGCTCAAAAGTATTCTCCAGCAAGAAGTATCTGAATGCTCTCTTTCTATAAAAGCAAGTGTGTGATCCATGCACAAGAATGGAGCTATTCAGCCTGGACAAGAGAAGCCCTTGGGGATCCTTGCAGCAGCCTTCCAGTACCTGAAGGGGGCCTGCAGGAAAGCTGGGGAGGAACTTTTTATAAGGGCACTCAGCAGCAGGATAAGGAGAAATGGTTTTAAACCTGGAGAGGGTAGATTTAGACTAGATATTAGGAAGAAATTCTTTACTGTGATGGTGGTGAGACGCTGGAACAGGTTGCACAGTGAGGTTGTGGATGCCCCGTCCCTGGAAGCATTCAAGGCTAGGCTGGATGGGATTCTGAGTAACGTCTACTGGGAGGTGTCCCTGTCTACAGCAGGGAGGTTAGAACTAGTAGATCTTAAAGGTCCCCTCCAACCCAAATCATTCTATGATTCTATGAAGGATAAAATTTTGGAAAGAAAAAGGCTGACATCCCACTGAAAGACATACTGCCTGAGAATAGCAAAGTCGAAGTGCCTTCCAGATGAGCTTTTCTTCCAAATTTTATTTTAAGTTTCAGACAGAGGGCTCTGTTTGCCTAAATTCTGAGATCAGAAACGGAACTGAGACAGAGTTATAATGCTCCATTATGAACCAGATGGATGATTTCACTTACGTTATTATATTTTTATGGATTTCAGAGACAGAACAGGATAAAGTGTGCTGACATCCTTATACAGCTCCACAGAGTAATTTGCTCTAGACAACGTTCAATGATCGTATTTCATCAGAAAATCATCCTTGTTTTCCAAAATGGAAATAGTACGTCACCAAATGGAAATGTAACTCAAACTCCTGTGTAGGTAGGGAGTGATGGGAAGCTTTCAAAAAAAAAAAAAAAAAAAAAAAAATCAGAGCAATATGAACTTCTAAGAAGTTGCTGTGGAAGTTACTGCTCAGAGTAACTCCACTTATTTTCAACTATTATTTTAAGTCTTCCCCTCCCAAGAACACATTTCCCAACCTCCAGTGATTCGTGGTTCCGAGGACTCTAAAGCCAAATAAAATGTCTTAGTATTTGATTGCTTTTAATGGATTTTTCTTCCCTGAATTTGTCAACTTGCTCTTTGAAATCATTAGAACATTGAAAGTCTGCAGCGTTCTGCAAAACTGATGCAAGTTTCAACAAAACCAGTGAAATGAAAACTTCCAGAAGCTGCAATAAGCCAAATTTCCTGCAGATCAGTTGACAACAGAATATAAAACACTGCCATCAGCACCAGTTCAGTTTAAAGAGATTCATCTTTCTCTGCAACCATTATAGATTTCCATCCCTTAGTTGTAATGAAAATAGTAATAGCGAATGACAATCAGTTTATGTTCCTCATTCCAAAAATAACAATCAAGTCAATTGCATAGATGACTGAACACCCTCCCCCAACACACACATTTTTTCTTTTAAACATTTATCAGATGCTGCTTGATTTTATCCCCCCTTCTACACTGCTTACCAGGACTGGAATAATTTTTCCAGCTTTCTTAGTTTCGTTGAGACTTCACAAAGTTGGGAACAGATCTTAGTCTGGTCCCAAGAACCAGAGCCCGAAAGATAAATAAAAGAAATGGATCCCGATTTCACTGTCAGGGAGGGGAGAAAGAGTATAGATATATTAAATCCTCAAATCAAGACAACAATCACATAACTCAAAAAGAAACAAAACACACGTTACACAGCATCTATGTAGTTATGATGTCTAATAATAATGATATTGTTATCTTTCTGATAAGCCTGAGAATTCAGAAAGAAGCAGCTAGAATAATTCCTTAAATGATGGGCCTACACAGAAAGAAAAAACACTAGCAGTAAAGCTGAGCAAAGACGACTGAATGAGGAAGAAAACCAGGAACATTTCTTTTGTCTGGTATTATCAGATAAAATTTAATCAAGGAACCTTCCAGCCTAGCAGAATAAATACCAGGCTGGGGAATAAAAAACAGGGTGGAAGTTCTTAACTGCCTGCTATTTCTACCATATCTGGGATTTTAGATCTCTCATCCCTGGAGGTGTTCAAGACCAAGTTGGATGGGGCCCTGGGCAGCCTGGTCTAGTATTAGATATGGAGGTTGGCAGCCCTGCATGCGGCAGGGGGGTTGGAACTTGATGATCCTTGAGTTCCCTTCCAACCCGGGCCATTCTGATTCATCAATCCCACTCCTGCAGTGAATGAGTTAAAAAAAAAAAAAAAAAAAAAAAAAGACAGCAGGACAAATCACTTGTACAAAATTAACTGATATTACACAGTAGCCCAGAAAAGTGGATATGGGCAACAGGCTAGTATATTTCCAAATTCTTCTGAATATCAGCAAGTCCCTATCCACTTAGTGCAACTTTTCAAGCTACATAAGAACAGATGATCAAATTCTCTAAGTAGCTTCTTCTCAACATAAATTTGGAAATACTTCTGCTTGAAGCAATCTGAACTCCAAAGTTTTGTTTGCTTTCTGTTAGCATTTTTTAGCACAGTGCTCCGCAGCGCTCACAACAACTAGACTTCCTTTCAAGGAACAGCACAAAGAACATGAAGACTCAGTGGTTTCAACACTGATCAACAGGTGCACTCCAAGAATGTGAGCAGACACAAGAGACTCATTCTTGCTGAGCCAGTGCAAGAACTGATTCCCATTTCGTCACTAAACATCCATCCTTCTGAGATTGCTTCACAGACAGCATGGTCACGATCAAAAAACTCTAAAGAACATTTTATGTGATTTGCCTTCTCTTCAAACGAGACACTTATTAGCATCACCTCAGATACTCATTGACTCTTTAAGAGAACCCAAGCTCTGCATCGCCAAACCCTCCCACCTGTAACTTTCTCCATCCATATGCACTACATCCACTTGCACTTCAATCACTCCTCCCCTGTCCCCACAGGAGAGAGAATTTGAGGTCTGTATCTCTCTGAAAAGGAAGAAAACAAGGGGCTGAAATATTACCAAGGTAATGCTGCACCAAATGCAGCAGCAGAAGACTTTCATTAGATATATGCTTGAAAAAGGATTACAAAAATTAGAACTGAAATTTCAGTTCAGGAGAGATCAAATTGAAAAAACGCCAAAAATTGCAAAAAGTAAAAAAATACAACTGTTATTTGTTTCTAAATCTAAGGAAGTTTTTTTTTTTTTTTTCTCTTAAATAAGAGTGTTAGAATTTAGAAATATTTATTCCCAAAGAAAAGAAATGCCATTCGTTATTGAGACACAACATCTACTTATGTTTCAGCAGGAATCTACAAACTAGAAAAAGTGTGGTGTGTGTTGTTTTTACCTCTTCTATGCAACTTAAGAGCAATCGTATGGATATATGAAGGAATTGTACCATTTTTATGGTTCTGCAAACAACGCAATACTTCTGAAATGGCAAGCATCACAGTCATTGTCAACATAGTTAACAGTCAAATAATTTTCTCGCCTACTGAAGATTTGTCCTCCATTCAAATCAGAGCTGTTCTACTCAACTAAACGTGCCTCTCCCAGTCATCTAAACTGATGAGTTTCTTCACTGACACACTTCAGTATGTAGTTTATTTATAAAATAGTTCATATTTTAGCATTCTACATTCTCATCATAGACTGGAGAAAGGAAGCATGCTATTATTCTATCAGTAGATGAAGGATGACAGGTTTTTAATGCACAAAGGAAAGTTCTGCAATAGGAGAATTCAACACGCATGAAAAGCTTTACTGAAGGCACTTTTCCATCAACTCTGATGATACTTACATCATTTCCATCCAGAATATCTGGAGGTCTATACAGATCATACATATGGGGGGACAACAGCATTCCTGCTGAAATTCCAGGGTGAAGCATCACCATTAAAAAATGCTATATTATTTGGAAGCCTATATAATGCCTAGATAGAGGAGGGGTTACTCTGAGATGCTGTCTTGTCTTCTCCCCCTCCTGACTCAAGCAAAGTTTCTCAGCAGAGCACATCCATTCCCCTCATACTCGGAATGTTAATGGTAAATTACAGATTTCCTGGAGGTTTTTTTTTCTTTCCTCATCAATACATCAATCAAAACTGATGCATGGTACTGCAAAAAAAATTCTTGTTTAGTGCAAATGCAAAATATTTTGAAAGTATAGCAACACGTACACTCCATGCAAAGTCTAATACTTGTTGTGACCCAAACGGGTAAGTGGTTAAGATATGTTCAAGGATGGATTCCTCAATACAGTTATGGGGGCAATTTATCAGATTTACCTGGAGGTCAAAAGCAATTCCTTTCGAGCAGAGGGAACACGAGTGCCTGTCATTTTTGTTAGATAAATCTTTTAACACGAGAGTTAATTATTAGAATCATGTACAATTTTACTTTACACAAAACCGGACATGCTGCATTATTTGTCTGCATTAACAACAGTGGCATGGGACTATCTAAGAATTCAGCTTTCTTGCTGGCAGAGGGGCAGAATTTCAGACAGACACACCCTAAAAGAAAAATTAAAATCAAACAAGCAAACAAAAGCAACAACAAAACCAAAGCTGCAATTCTTAAGTTGTACCACTCTTTAAGAATTACCTGGATAAAGGTATCTTTTCTAAGCTAGTGATCATTTAGATTAAAAGCCTTGCACGTCATTTTGAAGTTTTGATCTCAGAAGACTGCTGTGTGGAAACTTTTCAAGTGCATCTCCTCACACGGAATGCTCATTCCATTAAAAAAATATATGTACGTATTAAAAATCACTTATAAAAAACTGAGGGCTTGAATGAAAGTTCAGTGTCCGGATATCATAATCTTACTGCCCTTTCCAACTTCTGTTTCAGGAATCTGCCTGCTTCAGTAATTCTTACTGGTCCTGTACCATGGTACTGTTTCAATTAAACTAAGCATGTGTAGCCTATTAAAAAAAATAATTGAAGTTTTGATGAATTATGTCTAAAACCTCTACTAGATATTTTGAGGTTACAGCAGAAAATAAAACAGTTGTGAGTCAATGAAATGGAAAATTGCTCTGTTTTATAACAGACCCTCTGAGGTGCAAAATGTTCTCTTATTTGTTGTTATCAGTGTGTCTAGTAATTGCTTTTTGTCCAACTTCTTAAAAAGGGGGAAAATGGACTTAGTCTGCAAAAAAAGGGACAGCAAAGCATCCAAAATTAAAGCATCATTTTCCATTGTTTTCCTATTTTATAGCATCAAGAAAACGGAAAAAAAAGCCATCACATTTTGCCAATCAGAAGGGAAAACTAATAGAGAAGAAAAGAAGTTGTACAAGAATATTTGAGACAATCACCAGGTCAAATTCAAAAATAAACATGTTCAGTCTTATTTTAGCTCTTTAGGGAAAAAAGTCTTACTACTAACTGAATCTTTTAGCCATGAAGTTACAAAATACCCTTTGTAACAATTCTACATAGGTTTAATTATAAAACAGCACTGTAAAAAATTAACTGGTACTACATTACACTGCAGGGCTACATATCAAAGAACATCATAAAATTGCTTTCTGTTATAAGTCAACAACTCAGCAAAGACTGATGTCAGAGTTAGGGTAGCATGGTTAGGTTGTGGTTGGACTTGATGATCTTTAAGGTCTTTTCCAACATGAGTAATTCTATGATAGTATGATTCTTCATCCATGACAAGCACACACATGCAGTTACTCAGTCTCACTGTCCTGGGCCTTCTTAACAGAATTTAAGTTGGTTTTGTTACTGTTTTTGTTTTGTTATTTTTGTTTTTAAACACCTGCATGTTTTTAGACTCTCCTCAAGCTAAGAAACTTGCAAGGAAATTCTGTTATTTGCAAACATGGTGCCAAAAATCAATAGACATGAAGAAGGCCTGAGGTAAAAAATCATGAATTTAGACAGGAGTTCTAATGTCCAGTAAGCACAGGCAGAGAGTGCCTGATGGCCACTTTCCATTCACACACTCACAGTGACGTACACCGCATGTACAACAGCACTGCTGTCCTCATATTCTCACAATTTATCCTCAATACTTTGGATTTGACTAAAATACTGTCTAGAAAGCTGCTTACTAATTCCCCAGCTATGGAGATCTATGTAACAGACGGCTGATGTGAGCACTGCAGAGAACCAGCACATAGGAGCTTCCTGCAGTTAAGACCTATTGTCAGGAATGTTACCTGCCCACAATCTATGTCTGCCTGCAGCTACCTTTGCAGCTCAACCTAATATGTACCTGCACCAAAAAGTTTTATTCATTCAAAATCTGTGTTGTAACATCGACAGGTACACAATTCTAACTAACAGTATGTGAACACACGCCTACCTGCAAAAAAATCACATAAACGTACTTCCAACAGGATTATCAAACCAAAATGGGGGCTACAGTAACAGTGCTATATCAAAGCAGAGAGGTTCTCATGAAAGTAGTGAACAACCGGGCTCTTCAGCAAACTCGTCCCCAGAATCACTTTAGCAAGCAGTGAAACCTTTCCCAACCCCACATGGGGGAGAAGAGAAAGAGGGAGGGAAAGCTTTCCTTTGCCTCAAGGAACCATGTCAATGCAAGAGATACACATATTTTACACTTACACGTTCACTCTTTCACATACTGAAATTGGTTAAGACAGCCCTAATAGAACCCAGATGCTACACGGAAGAGATCATTGTGATCAACTGTATTATAATACAGCCACACAAGATGATTAAAATAGCTTTTTCCAGGTGCCAGATATCTCCCACCATGTTCAGATAAAATAAAAAGCATCTTACTCCTTGCTGTTCTAGTCCTTCCCTCCTTAGAATATGTCAAAACTGATAACCACGGCAGACACTTAACACTTGACATCTATTTTCTCAGCAGCATCAAAATCTACAAATTGGATTTCTAGTTGTTGTCTCCCTCTCCCGAGCTGCCCTTCCTATCTGTTCATCCTCCGCAGTCCTCCTCACCTCCCCCAAAATTTCTGACACAGGAGTTTTAAAAAGAAATACGAATGAAGTACACTGCACAGAAGGCAGATTTATTTTAGCACAGACATAAGAAGATACATTGGAAAAAAGTACTTGAACTGAAGAGCTCTATTAAGTTTTCTCAGCTTTTATCCAAGTTGAGATATTTACTTTGCCAGGTTTCAAGTCCAATATTTTTTAGTGGAGTTAAGATGCCACAGTGCCTGTGACAAACAAAAACTGCAGTAACTCAAATTCTGCAGGACGTTCTGCCCTGATCAGTGGGCGCCCAAAGAGATTACTGATAAAAGCGGCCTGTTTAGGAGTGTGACATAATGTAATGCACCTCTATCAAAACTACCCATACAGATAGTATTTCCTTAGAAAGTAAGTAGTGTTTCACCAAAGAGAATGAACATTCTTCTGGTAAATAGCAAAATACAGCCTCCTCCCAATCTTTCACCTCTCACTTCTGCACCTATAACATAAAAATAAATTCTAAATACAAGTTATTTTCTTCTTGCTTTGTTTCACAGAATCAACAGAATCGCCTCCCATATTAGCAACAAAACAACCCAGACATCAAATTTTTAAAAGACAGAAATAAGATCTGGTAAAAAAAATTGTGACCATTAAAAACTCTATTAAAAAAAAAAAAACAACATAAAAAGATAAATCACAGAATGAATGTATTGTGACGATAATCCACTGACAGAACAATCACTTACCAACCTGATGCAAGTGAAAACCCAAAGCAGCACAGACTAAAAATGCTAAGCAAGGAGGCCAAAGTACACTCAAAGCAAGCACAGAACCTCTCACAACCCTTCTAGAAGTGTTCTATTTATAAAGCAAAAAAGGACACTTATTCCAACCACACCAATTTGCAGAGCAACACTAAATAATTTCAGATATGCTGCACAAGTTTATAAGACGGCTCCTGCCTGTTTACAAACCTGTCTTATATAACAACCCTCATGTGATTCAGCAATCTCCATGAATTTCTCAGTACTTTCACACAGCTCTCATCACTGCTCACAAATACCACCCTTTCTTCACACCCTTCTCTCCTCCTTTACCATTAGNAAAAAAAAAAAAAAAAAAAAAAATCAGAGCAATATGAACTTCTAAGAAGTTGCTGTGGAAGTTACTGCTCAGAGTAACTCCACTTATTTTCAACTATTATTTTAAGTCTTCCCCTCCCAAGAACACATTTCCCAACCTCCAGTGATTCGTGGTTCCGAGGACTCTAAAGCCAAATAAAATGTCTTAGTATTTGATTGCTTTTAATGGATTTTTCTTCCCTGAATTTGTCAACTTGCTCTTTGAAATCATTAGAACATTGAAAGTCTGCAGCGTTCTGCAAAACTGATGCAAGTTTCAACAAAACCAGTGAAATGAAAACTTCCAGAAGCTGCAATAAGCCAAATTTCCTGCAGATCAGTTGACAACAGAATATAAAACACTGCCATCAGCACCAGTTCAGTTTAAAGAGATTCATCTTTCTCTGCAACCATTATAGATTTCCATCCCTTAGTTGTAATGAAAATAGTAATAGCGAATGACAATCAGTTTATGTTCCTCATTCCAAAAATAACAATCAAGTCAATTGCATAGATGACTGAACACCCTCCCCCAACACACACATTTTTTCTTTTAAACATTTATCAGATGCTGCTTGATTTTATCCCCCCTTCTACACTGCTTACCAGGACTGGAATAATTTTTCCAGCTTTCTTAGTTTCGTTGAGACTTCACAAAGTTGGGAACAGATCTTAGTCTGGTCCCAAGAACCAGAGCCCGAAAGATAAATAAAAGAAATGGATCCCGATTTCACTGTCAGGGAGGGGAGAAAGAGTATAGATATATTAAATCCTCAAATCAAGACAACAATCACATAACTCAAAAAGAAACAAAACACACGTTACACAGCATCTATGTAGTTATGATGTCTAATAATAATGATATTGTTATCTTTCTGATAAGCCTGAGAATTCAGAAAGAAGCAGCTAGAATAATTCCTTAAATGATGGGCCTACACAGAAAGAAAAAACACTAGCAGTAAAGCTTAGCAAAGACGACTGAATGAGGAAGAAAACCAGGAACATTTCTTTTGTCTGGTATTATCAGATAAAATTTAATCAAGGAACCTTCCAGCCTAGCAGAATAAATACCAGGCTGGGGAATAAAAAACAGGGTGGAAGTTCTTAACTGCCTGCTATTTCTACCATATCTGGGATTTTAGATCTCTCATCCCTGGAGGTGTTCAAGACCAAGTTGGATGGGGCCCTGGGCAGCCTGGTCTAGTATTAGATATGGAGGTTGGCAGCCCTGCATGCGGCAGGGGGGTTGGAACTTGATGATCCTTGAGTTCCCTTCCAACCCGGGCCATTCTGATTCATCAATCCCACTCCTGCAGTGAATGANTGGTAAACCAAGGAAATGCAATTGGAGGTTTTTATTGTTTATTTTTACGCATTTGCAAATAGCTGGTAATTTTTAAGTTTATAAGAACAGCGTATAATTGGGTGACCAATAATATATTGCAAACTCAGTGTTCTTGTACATACAAGATCTTAAGGACAACAAGAAACAAGAAATATGCTCAATGTGGGGCAGGATGGGGGATGCAGGGAGGGGAAACACCTTTCCCGTGCCTCAATCCAGGCAGCTTTCTGCTGCAAAGTCCAGACTAGCTTCACCATCCATTAAGAAAGAAATCTGGTTAGTCTGATTTTTAATCAGTTTCATCAAAAAGATGCTTCAGTTGAAAAATGCCTTTGGACTTTTTCAAGCTCTTTTTCATGCAGATAAAAGTCAAGAAAATTTCAAAACTAATTACGACCCCCCCTAAAAAAAACCCAACGACCAAAAAACAACTAAATAACACTATATACAAGGAAGCTCAATGACATCAAATAACTCAGCATGGTCAAACAAGAAACTGGTACCTTAGAGTATTAGCACATTGAATAAACAGAAATTGGTTTCAACAAGTCAAGCAGAGATCACACATTTTACTGCCATCCATGCCCTTGAAATAGAACTGCAGAACAGTTTTTGCATTTCTTTTACTTGCAGATATTATGAGCCGTACTGAACCACTCCATGTCTCTGAAAATATATTCCGTCACTTACATACCACCCTGCGCACTCTGAAAATGTTGAGAAAATTCCCTAATCATCTATCACTTCTTTCAGTAGAGTAAAAAAACATTAGAAATAAAGACAAAATATTCTGAAATGTTTAACATGAGAGGCGTACAAACAATAGAAACAATTACAATAGACATTTAATTAATAGATTCCAACAGACTCGTTTACAACAATCTTTTACTCTCCATGCACATACAAGAGGAACAGATGAATGCTAATTTTGTTGCGTTTTTTAAATACAACATTTATCTCTGAAAAACAACTTTCTCAACTCCAAAATGCCCTGGTCCAAAAATGGACTTTGTTCAACTTGTACTGGAGCAGGGGGTATCACAAAACCGACTGAACAATTTCCCTAGGACCTTCCCATTGTACATCTATTCCATACGCATGGAAAACACATTTATTTCAGCTCATTCTTCTACGCTTTATTTACACTGCCTTCCACTTCCCATCCTCCCAAATGGGAGAGGATAGCAAAAGATACCTCAGGACATACTTACAGTCCTTACAAAAACATAAAGAACGAACAAAATGTAGTTTACTGAAGGCTGGTATGTCTTCTCCGGAGTCAGCCCTCTCTCCCTATTTGAAATATGTACTTAAGAACATTTCTAAGGAAAACATTTGTTAAAGATCACAGAACAGTGTGCTATGCGTTTTCCTGCACTTGTGACTGAACTATGAGCTTCAAATTATTTCACAGGACAACACAACGCTACCTATCTTTTCCACAGTATCACTAAGAAATGTAAAATGTCACTCGCTTAAGGTCCTTATATCTTCATGTTAACTTTCAGATATCATGTCTGTACAAACAGAACTTTTTCCCATTTCATGTAAGGACACTCTCTTTCATAGATAACCCTCTCAGTATCTCAAATAAAAAGCAACCTGACAACATTTTTTCAAGTACAAATCCAACACCTATGCAGCAGCCTTCAAGTGGTTAAGGTTCTCTCAGTACTCACATGCATTCAAATATAGATGTTGACATTAAAAAACCTGAAGAGATAACAAAAAAAATCTACACTGTGGCAAGTTACCCGATCTGTCCTTTCAAAAAAGAGTGTGAAGATTTATTTCCACTTAGATTTATGATAAATTGCACAAACAGGTGAACATTTCTATTTAGGCTCAATTAATACGCCACAAAGAAACAGGAGGTAGCTACTCCAAACATACTGAAATTTACCTATTTTAGAAATTCAATCATTACAGCAATATATTCAAGCAAAATAAATAAATAAATGTTAGAAGCTGCGTATACAGACCTTCCAGTAGTCAGATTGTAAACTGTAGTACCTCTGGTATGCAGATAATGCTGTAAGAAAGAAAAAAAACAGTACTGAATTTGTTTTGCTGCCTTTTTGGTTTTTTTTTGAGTAAGACAAAATCTTAAGAGTCAGAACACAACATTAAAATGACAAATGGTTTAATAAAAGTAACACTGCCACAATAAGCGCGCTGTTGCGGGTAACACATTCCTTATGATTATAATTTTGTTTTATGAGATGTCGACTAAAAATTATATTTATTATTAATCATACAAATGTAAATCAAGCAGCGTTTTAAGGAAAACCTACAACAAAAAGAATCATTTTCAATTTTGGGACTTTCTTCCTGGACAACGCTGCTGTAAGATTTACAAATTTAATCATGTAGCTCATTTGCCATTCTCCCTGATGTCCTGTAATTTCTAAAGAACTGGTGCGGAGGGACATACAAAGAGAAATCATTTTCACATGTCCTTTCATTCAGTAACTGGAGAAACAAAAGCAAGTTAAAAAAGGCTTATATGTTACTCAACTAAGAAGAGCGAGACTAAGCTGAAAAACAGTGCAAGCACTGGGGTGTTGTGTAAGAATACTAGCACTACTTAGCAATGAACTTCTCAAATCACCATTCCTGCAGCTCTTTGTCTGACTAAAAATTCTTGTTGATGTAACTTGCCCTTTGGCTAACAGGCATACGGCAACATCAGACTATAATTCAAACAGGCCTTACTTCTTCTAAGAATGTTATAATAGGCGCCATCAAAACTGTACTGTTTTAAGTAACGATTCACTGCAGTAACACCAAGACTTCGATTTTTCAACAAATCTTAAGATTTGAGAAAGGTTTCTACATAGCATGCATTTTCCAAATAACAAAAGAAGACAGCCTCTGCTTTGAAAAATTACCAGCACTGAGCAGATTAAGACAGCAAGAATAATACGTGCTTTATGCAAAGATCCATTTCCTGCAAGTACCACGGATAAATTACATACCAACATCATATCATCCTTCAGTGCCTGTCCTGCTCACTGATTTCCATAACTTAACAGAAGTATATAGGCTTAAGCAAAATAAGAACAAAATGGATTAGATGACGAGGCACACAGAGCTTCCTCTTCTTAAATACACAGCTGAGGATACACCCAGACATCTTCCATCTCCTTTGATTATATCCTGCAGCCCGGTGATCTTCAATCTTTCTTCATTGCTATAGCCTTAAATACTTTGGGATTGCATTTACAAAATTCTGCTTGTCAGCAGAAATAAACACGCTAATAAGCACGCTAATCATCAATGGTAGCTGATACACCTCTCCATTTGGAGCAGGGATAAATTCACTGATTTATTTTTTTCAACAAAACACCCAGTGTAAAGCAAATATCTTTTTCTTTTAGTTTAGTGGGTTTTTTCCCCCACCAAGCTCACTACCAAAACACTCAGACCCTTCAGATCTTTTGCCAGTCTTCTTGAGTGCTGATCAATATTGTTCCTCAAAACTATGCTTCTCGTGCACCTAACTGATATGTGGTGAATCATGCTTATGCTGTGCCTCTCACTGCTGGAACCACCTGTAAAGCCAACTGCAGATTCATTTAGATGCCCAGTGTAGGAAAAAAACAGAAGAATACTCATCAACCTTAGATTATCAACACACAGAAGTACAGATATTTATATGCAGCTCAGCTGAACAGAAACTTCTAATAATCTACTCCACTAGACTAAGTTTTCAGAACTTAAAAATACAATTCCCTTCCACCAATCAGTAGAAACTTCAGTACGTAACTGCAGTCTAAATGTAAGTTTATGAACGTCCAGAGTAAGCACATTTCAGTCACATTCTGCAACTGAGTAGTGCACTGTATGTTCACAGTACAGAAAATAAGCTGCTTACCCAAACTCTCTTTCCAGATTCACTAATAACTTCATGACAGAAAGACATAATTTGCTGTATCCAGATCAGACAAAGCACATGTCAGAGAGCAGGGGGCACAGGAGGCACAAGATTCCACTAAAGCCACTACTGTAAGGCAACTTGCCCAAGTACCAGCTCCTCCAGTTAGCGTGTAGGAAAGATCCTAGATCAAAAAGAAAAAAGCCTTTGCTCCACCGCACTCTACAAGTCATCCTTAGAGTCCTGATGTTTGCAAATTATTTTCTTTACTACCTTTTCCACACTTCAATAAAATGCAGCAACTTCCCACATTAACAGCTGAAATAACTATTTTAATGTTCCTGCCTCATGCTACAATTAAAAGCACATACATGGAAAGCATGGCCTGCTGAAGCATATTTTGTATACACATATTAAGGAAGCAAGACCTTCATTCTAAAAATCACATTATTCTTATAAAGAATGAAAGAACACAGGACAGTCCTGCTTTAAAGTGTCTGAAGTACCCAATCCTATTTCTGGCTTCAGTAAGCTGTTCTAGGGATTCATCCTTAAAGGTGGATTGGGGAGGGGCAGCTGGGGGTTAGGGAAAGGGTCTGCACCAGAGGGCGGTGGGCATGGAACGGGCTGCCCAGGGCTGTGGGCACAGCCCCGAGTGCCGGAGTTCAGAGAGCATCTGGACAGTGCTCTCAGACATGGGGTTTGATTTTGGGTGGTCCTGTGTGGAGCCAGCTGAACTTGATCATCCCTGTGGGTCAATTCCAGCTCAGGATATTCCATGATTGTTTCTCCTCTTTCTCAGTTCATTACTGTTCCTGATCCATTATTTATTAATTGCTGGTCATACCTAGAAACCTACCATCCCTTCCTTCTAGGGTGACAGCATTGTGCTGCTACCAGCCACTGCACTTAGCTTCTTGAAAATGAAATGAAAGAATTCACAGTATTGCGCTGAAAATGCTAACAGTAAACCCCAGAGGGACCCCTTACATCTGCTAAGAGGAGCTAAATGTCCCTTTCCTCCTCAAGTAAGTTAGACAACTAGAAACTGTTATTCAAGCACAATTTCAGAATCGAACAAGTGCTCAACTTAGTTACCTGTCAAATTTTATTTCAGCTCTGTTTACAGCTACATTAAACATCTACTCCACAGACACACAAGCTTTGCTGCTAAGAACAGGCGGAACAGACAGAAAATTGACAAAGAGGATTCAACTGTGGTTTTTTTCTTCTCAGAACCTACGTGAACCATCCCTAATCACGCATACTCCTAACAAGAATCTTGCGTATAAAGAGGCTAGAAACCAAATTATGAAATCAAGATTTCTGTAAAGCTGAAACTACCTGCTAGTTTTAAAGCAGTAAAATGTGAGCTTGAAGCCCATCATACTTTCCACTTCCCGTGCTCATTCAATGATGTACAGACATGTACATTGAGTCTAGACTCAATAGAACAAATAGAAATCAGATTTTCAACATTTATTTAAAAACCACATTATGGAACTATAAACAACTTCCCCCCTAAATGAAGTTTTTAACTGTATGAAATGAGTGCAAATCCACTGAGTTACAAAACTTACTCTGAGTGAAGAAGGAATAAAAAGACAGAGTGAATAAATAAGAATTTTGAGTAAATCCCCTTCTGAGACACAGTCTATTCTTCATCAGTAGATGATTCTAATCATAGTACGGGGTACCCTGGATTATTAGAAAGCAAGTAGATACTAATTTATGTCATGAGTCATATCAGCCGCATTTAGAAAATAACATTAAAGGGAACATTGCCATTTGCTCAATTGTTTTTCATTCGAGACTGGTCATTACAAGGCAAGCTGATTTTTGTCAGAAAAACATTCTGTGCACCACTGTCCTTTCCACACTGCTGCAAACTCCCAATTTTAAAATTACATTTTCATTAAGTTTTTGAAATTCTCAGTTAAGATGTCCTTTTTTAGATGAGTCCATATTCTGAAGGCTTCCAGAGAGAGTAAGCCAGATCATCTACACGCTTCTATAAACAGAGGGAATTCTCATTTAAAACATGCTGATAATATGAAAGACAGATTAGAAATAAAAATATCAGAAATCTATATATAAAATCGGTTTTGCAAGTAATATCATTTCCAGGAGTAATACGAAACTACAAATACAGAGAAAAAGTTGAAAGGAATCAATACTTACTGAAACAGAGAAAGTTAGATTATGCATCTAAGTATCCACATGCCACTTGAAACTAGCCTTAAAAATCCATTTAAAGTAATCTAGGACTACAGAATATCATAATGAGTACCCTGAAATCACTCTTAAGCAAAGAAGAATTTTGCAGACAATCTTCTGATTATGAGCTTATTAATGAGCTTTTCAAATCTAAAAGTTCACCACTGAAATTATACCTGTGGAACTGCTAGAGGCCAAACATACAAAAACGTTTATTTTTTCCCAGTGTGCAAAACACTTCTTTCCTCATTCTCAACCACATTCATAACGTGACCTGGTCACCCACAGAAAATTCTTTTAAAAGCACAAAGCTGAAAGACCATATTCAACATCTAAAACAATACAGGACAAGCAACTCAATAGTTGCTATAAAAGGGGTTCTTGGATACCTATTTCAGTCCTTCCACCCAGTATTTCATTACTTACCAAATCAATTCTAGCTTATGCTCTTCCAGACAACGTCACTCTCCAAAACCAGCAATTTCATGATACTTGCCTAAAAAATGATCCTTATGCTCAGATTCTGGTAAACCCTATAGCCCACTGAGTGGTAGACAGCATTTGCCATCCTACCCTGAATAATGGGTTTCTTTGCCCTAAAGCTATAAACAGCTTTTCAGATCAAAATAATCTATATTGCCTGACAAGAATAAAACTGTGTTTGCCTAAAATAGCTCTGAGAAGAACATTGTATTTCTACCCGGAGAATGAGATACTGGACAGTAAGTAACCTTATCTCCTGTGCCAGAATCAAAGCTGGCTTCAGAATTTGTCTTTCAAACCTCCACCACACAGTACAAAGCTTGCCTTCTGTGAGTCCATACAGTTACATTATATTGCCTGCGTCTTATTACAGGCACCTAGAACCACCCACCCTGCAATATCTACAGTTACAGACTGACAGAACGATGCAATCTTATTATTTTTTTCCCCAAAGACTTTGCTTCCTCTCATACTATTGATGAGGGTCAAGGGACATCTCACAATCGTGACAAGGCTGATACTATTTTCTTACTCATGCTTATTTAAGATTCCTAGATTTCACACTGTGAATGAATACAAAATAGATTTTACATAATTACTGTGCATGTGGTTTCAGGATTTTTTAATCTACTTAATTGCATGAGATAATTGTACAACTTTACAAATTACATAATTATCTCAGCATTGTGATAGCCAATCTCTCTTCATATCCAGACTCCAAATATGTAACCTGAACAAACAAGTAAGGTGAAAATGGGAAGCAAAAAACTGCCTGAGAGACATCCCTCTACTAGTCATTTTCAGCACATTCAATCACAAATCATACAGTCACAAAAGAATGGCTCTGCTATGGACTACTCTAACATATATGCCTCATAATACCTCAAAATTTAATAGGCCTTTGAAGGTGATGCAAACAGAACAGTTTTTAGTGTTTTAGTGGTGAAGTAAGGTTACATCAAACTAGATACTGACACCACCTAGTGGCACCATGCAAGGCTAATGTGACCACCACAGATATTTGGCAGGCTAAACTTCAAAAAGCTAAGGCTCCTGAGATTGAACATGTACAAGTCTACGGGGCTGGATGACATGCACCTGAAGGTACTGAGGGACCTGGCTGATGTGGTTGCCGAGCTGCTCTCCATCACATTTGAAAAGTCATGGCTGTCAGGTGAAGTGCCTGGTGACTGGAAAAAGGGAAACATCACTCCCAAGTGATGAAGAAAGACAGACAGAAAAGGAAGAGCCAGGGAACTACAGGCAGATGAGCCTCACCTCAGTGCCTGGGAAGATCATAAAACAGATCCTCCTGGAAGACATGTTAAGGCACATGAGGAATGAGCAAGTGATCCAGTACAGTCAGCATGGCTCCACCAAGGGAAGGTCATGCCCAACCAAATTTGGTGGCCTTCCATGATGGAGTGACAGCATTGGTGAACAAAGGGAAGGCAACTCATGTCGCTCACCTGGACTTCTGCAAAGCCTCTGACATGGTCCCCCCATCACATCCTTATCTGTAAATTGGAGAGATACGGACTTCAAGGATAGACTATTTGGTGGATAAGGAATTGGTTGGAAGGTCACAGCCAGAGGGCTGTGGTCAATGGCTCTTTGTCCAGGTGGAGGCCAGTGACCAGCAGTGTCCCCCAGGTGTTCATCTTGAGATTGGTACTCTTTAATAACTTTATCAGTGACACTGATGATGGGATTGAGTGCATCTTCAGCAAGTTTGCTGATGACACAAAACTGAGTTGATCCAGTAGAAGGAAGGGATACCATGCAAAGGGATAAACTCAAAAGGTGGGCCCATGTGAACCTAATGAGTTTCAACAAAGACAAGTACAACGTTTTGCACTTGGGTCAGGGTAATTCCAAATATGTATACAGACTGGAAGAACAACTCCTTGAGAGTAGCCCTACTGAGAAAAACATAGGGGTCCTAGTTGATGAAAAACTTATGAGTCAGTGTGCGCTTGCAGCCTGGAAGGCCAAAGGTATCCTGGGCTGCATCAAAAGAAGAACGGCTAGCAGGGTGAGGGAGGTGATTGTCCTTCTCTGCCCTGCCCTTAGGAGGCCCCATCTGGAGTATTCCACCCAGGTCTGGGGCCTCCAACAAAGGAAAGATGTGGAGATTTTGGAGAGGGTGCACAGGAGGACCATGAAAACGATCAGAGAGTAGCTCTCCTATTAAGATAGGTTGAAGGAACCGGGCTTGTTCAGTCTGTAGAGAAGTCCAGGGGGAGACCTCATTACAGCCTTCCAAAATTTAAAGGGAGATTACAAACCAGAAGGAAATCAACTTTTTACATGGGTAGACAGTGATAGGACAAAGGGGAATGGTTTTATACTAAAGGAGGGAAGAGTTAGATTAGATGTCAGGGGAAAGTTTTTTTGCTGAGACAGTGATGAGATATCAGAACAGGTTGCCCAGAGAGGTTGTAGATGCCCGATCTCTGGAAGTGTTCAAGGCCAGGCTGGATGGGGCTCAGGGCAATCTGATCTAGTGCTTGATCCAGTGGCTGTCAACCCTGCCTGTGGCAGGAGAGGTGGAATCTAATAATCCCTTCCAGTCCAAGCCATTCTATTGTATAACTGCAGGCTTGAATGATGTATGATTACACATCCCTGTGTTGAAGTATTAAGGCCTGAACAGTAAGCCTTGAACCAAGGCTGACCTCTAGATGAATCTCACAACCCAGCATTATACGTCATCAGCATCCGATCATTAGCAAAATATGTATGATCATTAGCCAAATATGTACCTTGGACAAAACATCTCATTAGCAAGAGATGTAGCTTAGATAAAGCGTTATGAGAATGTATTAACCTTTCCTTGTTTAGAAGCACAGGCTCCCCCTTGAGCCTTGGCCAGGCTTGAGGTAGAATCCAAAAGGGAGAATGAAAACAGATGTTTCCACCTAACTGTCACGTAAACTTGTTTATTCAACAAAATAAAAACCGGACCCTCTTGTAGCGAAGTTGGAGATCTCACCTACGAGTGAATGCACTGCATAGGACCCCCAGTTGCCAGGAAACACTCTCCAAGTACTTGCTGCAACCAGGGCTTGCTCCCTAGCAAATGCAAATCTGGATCATGGTAAATTATTAGGGCAATTGGTGATGTATCTTTCTTAATTTATCGCTATCCTCATGTAGTAATGGTCAGGTGCATTGCCTCATTCTGTTTCATTCCTGCTGTATCATTTCACTTATTATCTCATTGCTTTGAACTTAAGATAAACACGCTACTTTAACTTGATGTCTGACCTTTGTGCTAACCCCATCCACTGGGGAAACAACAACCCAAGGATCTATATTTGTCTATGAACATCAGCCCTTTTCTTAAATATTTTTTGGTGGTAGTAGTAATTTTTAAACAATTTGGTTATTTGGTGTGAAAATAAGATAGAAAATTAGGTGAAGAACTGCACGAATCAAGCATAGGGTGCAGACATTACTTCAAATCTGACAGCGTTTCCAGGAAAAAATAAACGTTCATTAAACATGTGGGAGATATTTGTAGATTATGGAAACAGCTGATTACACGGTACAAGTTTTTATCCACAACAGCATTTTAATTTAGGAAGAACACTGCTAGGCTACAGTATTGAAAACATCAAAAGCTGAGGAAATTCTAAGGTTGAGTCAATGATTAAATTAAAAAAAAGAAAGAAAGAAAATGCGGAAGTTCGAGCAGAGAAACACAACTCAGTCTTTTGTTCCAAGGCCTCAGGGAAGGCACTGTTCTGTTTCCTTCAGAGATTTTTGCTGAAAGTACCAAAACACACGCGATCAAAGAAGTCTAAAACATGTCTTCCTTTTAACACAAAATGAATGCAGACACACAAATGCAATACGTTTACAAAAGACAAAATACCAAATAGTCCTCAAAGTAATGTTATTGACAAATACACATTCGCATCTGGAAATATAATGCAGCACCAAAGTGGTAGGATGCCACTGTCCTATGAACATATCCAACTGTTTGCTGCACAGGAATCTAAGAAGTACTGAACGTTTAAGACACGAGTTAACACGACAAGGAGTTTGCTATTACAGAAATCTTTTAGATAATCACCTACTTCTAGTTAACGCATATTTGCTCTACAAAAGGTCTTAAAATATAGAGAATATCAATGAAGGAACAGAGCGGAACCACATGGAACTCAAAATCCTTCAAACAACTTATGTCACAAGATGGTTTTTAACAAGTGTTATTTCAAACACTGCCCAAAATGAAAATTTTCAGTCAAAAAACATGGCCCAGTTATATCCTGTAATATGCATCTTTCTACCACTAACAAAACACACATGAAACAAAAAACTATTTATAAAGAGCACTGTATTTCAAAAGCTTCAGAGAATATTCTTACTACTTTCTACAGGAATTCCATGTGACAGTTTAAACTGCCTGAAATTTAACAACAGCATCCTGAAGATGAAATAAACAGCTTTAAATAGAGGCATCATGATTTCAGACAATTATCAACAATTACAAACAACAACAGAAAAAAATTGTAAACACACTCACTTACTTGAAACACTGCCACCTCCTCCTCAGCTCATTCAGATCCTATCCTACTTAACCTGCATCCTAGTTCTTCTGGGACTCATCAGCAAAAGCCAGCCCAGAAGCAACCCGCACAATTCTACCTGTGCCAGGAACTGCTCTTTTATGCTCATATGATCATGCTTACTATTCAGTTACTTCAGAACACAGCACAATGAAATGGTTTCTTTTCCTTAAAAGTTCTGAAAGTCTAACATATTAACAACTACACAAATTCTCTACAAAGCTTTAACTCTAAGAACAAACAAATGAAGGCACATTGTTGAAGCCGGGGGTCATTCTTACAACAACTTTATATAAGAATGGTTGAAGTGTTTAAATTCCAGATTTAGTCCGTACATTAATAAATGAGTAGAAAGTATTTTACATGTTGATTAAAATGCTCTTGAACTAATGAATATTGTCATACAAATTACTTAGAATATTTTTATTAGTGTTTCTGACAACGCAGTCACTATCTATAAACTATTATACAAACTACACTGGCACAGCACATCAGAAATGTGATCACTCGAGCACAGCACTAACAATTATTTCAGAAGAACACAGTAAACACTGCACTAACTATGATGTGAATAACTGCACACTTTTCCCAGTTATCTCATTAACTGCATTACCTACTACTTTCAAGAATTTTATTCAGAGAACAGAAATCCTAAGCGGCCTATGCTAAAAGCATGCCTCCACTTGTGCAAGTGATAGCCGTCCTCCATGTCATAGGCAGGAGCACAGCCAGGAGCATACATGAACCTTCCATAAAATAAGGAATCTCAAGGAAAACACAGATGATGTCAGAGTCCTTGAACTCAAAGAGCCTTCAAACTAGAATTAAAACCTCAAAATGATTGTCTACACTCTGTACTCCTTATGGAAACCAGTCATGGAAAAAGAAAAGGAATCACCTCCAACTACAAATGCAGCACCAGTTTCCCCTAAGACCAGAAACACACTAACTTTGGTAAAATTCCAGCTCACGCAAGGAATGAAGCAGCAAAAAAAAGACGACAGTCTTAGTTGGATACTCAACACTGCTGTGTCCAGAAGCCTACATGACCACTCATTAGCCTCCTCAGGCAAAACTTGAGGCTGAGGTTTCACACTGTGGGGCAAGTGCATCATTTTTTCTGCTAGGTTATTTTTAGTTGGATCAGTTCCCCACACAGCTGCAAACTGAACTGTGCCAGCAGAACACAGAGAGAAGCAACAAGCAGATGGGTGATGCCACTTAAGACATGACTAGGGAACAATGGAAGCCTCTGAAACGATTAAAGCACTGGTGAATAATTTCCCATTGGGTGGTGAAGACATCGTCTTAAAGTTAAGAAAAACATAATAATTTTCACTGGGAGGAATTAATGTTCTTGTTTCAGAAACACCTGAAGCCAATTCTCACCAGTAAAGACCAGAAAAACAAAAGCCAGACACACAAACCACTTTGTAACATATATGCTAAACTGAATCAATCTGCCCTACTTACCGCTGTCCGAAAACAAGCTAGCAGCTCACAGTATTTCAAAATCTGCTAATGGTTGACACCTTCTTGCCTATAGCACCTTCTCCTAACAATAGCTGAGTAAAATCAACAGGACAACTCAATTGCAAAGGCTGCTAATGAAACCTCTTAGTTAACAATAGTAATTCAAATACACTGCATTTTGGCATGACTACAAGTTGCAGGTTGACCTCAGATATAATAAAGAGAAGGACATCATCCAGTAATTTCTGATGTAAACTCACAGCTTTTGTTGAAGACTAGTTTTGTTCTTTTCTTTTTTTTTTTTTTTTACTGAAAATAAATATTAAATCTGGACTTCAGTGGATACAAGTGACCCAAAACATAATGCACTTTAAAAGAACACGTTTGATGGGTTTCAATTAATAAAATAAAAACACATGCTAGATTTACTTGGACTTCAGCAAGACATTTGCCATCAACTTATTCCACATTCAAAGTTCGTCTGTCCCTAACTGATATTCCCTATACAATGCTATCAGGATAGTCTTTGATTCCAATAATGACATGGAATAACCTGCCATGAATCTTACAAGTCCTAACTCTTACCCAGAAGTGATTGATAGTCTTTGTTGCTGCAAAATTGCTGGCAATTTCAAAATACTAACACGCACAGCCCTATACCTAACTGAATGATCCACATTTGTCAAAATATTCGTGAGAGATCAAACCAGAAGAAAACAACATGAAGCTTTCAACAGATCTCTATCAACTCAGAATTGCTTCATCTTGATCACGTTTAGTACTTTTGCAATCAATTAACAATTTTGCTCTACTTTGCGCAAACTACACTGCCAATGTTTTTACACAAAGAATGCTAGGCCTC
Organism: Pavo muticus; assembly: GCA_016647715.1. Taxonomy (NCBI): domain Eukaryota; kingdom Metazoa; phylum Chordata; class Aves; order Galliformes; family Phasianidae; genus Pavo; species Pavo muticus. The sequence goes on along the minus strand of JACDJE010000160.1, from coordinate 1,598,914 downwards.
TAATAAAGACGTCCCCTCCTTCACTATATGCACAAGTGCATACATTTGAAGGTAGTTAATAAAATGAATAGGCTTCCAAGGGGGAAAAAAGAAATACATTTGTAGGGGACCTGTTAGGTCAAGGTTTGAACTGGTGATTGAGCACCCAGTGAAGGGATTGTGGCTGGCCCAGGGAACACAAGCAATTGATTGCACATTGTGCTCCCAAATGTGACTAGAAGGGGTGGACCCAGGGTGGAGCCACTCCAGGCTCATGTAAGGGCCAGCACTGAAGGGAGAGCATCTCGGGGACCTCGGCTGCTTCCTAACAGTGAGTGCTGTAGTGCTGGAGATCCCTTCACCAGTTGGCTGAGTTCTCTTCTTTCTGTAGGTGACTATTGGCCTACTTGGGAATACTTTGCCTGGTATTGCCAAGAACCTGTCAGAAGTAATTTCACTTCTTCATGAGCAGAACAACATTAGTCATGCTGCTCTTAAGTAATTACATCCTTCATCATCTCCACAACTTTATCCAAGGCTAATTTCAGCCTAGATACCTTGCAGTTCTGAAGACCACCCTGCTTCAGCATTTCATACTTCTGGAACTTCTCGGAATTTTAAAATTGGATGTTATACGTATCAGTACAATCTAAACATGTCTGAATTGCCCGTACTTCTCAGATCCCAAGCATTTACAAAATTAACCATAATTGCAGTTGGTATGTTTAATAATTAAGAGTAATAGAATGAAATAAAACTTATTCACACTTTAAACTCATTATGCAATGCACTTCCTGCTTATCTATACACTCCACAATCACTGGAAGGGAGGCAGCTATCAGACACTGAGCTGACATGCAGCCTGCAATGAACACGCAATAGCACAAGCTGAAGATCTATGTCTCAGTCAGCAACACAGCAGGTTATACTGTGTAATCATCAGCTCTGCCAAAAAAGCAGTCTGCTGACCCTCATGCAGTGAAGAACAAGCATTTATAAAATTCTATGAGCACTGGCTGAAATTATGGTAAAAAAATACTTAATTCAGAAGCCTGATGAAATAGACCTAAGAAACCAACACCTACCCCCAATAAAATCACAGTTCCATTCTCCCACTCAGTATTTAAAACAGAACTTGAAACACACATTAAGTGCTGTCTTTTGCTCTTAAATTAGCATTTTTCAGCCTTGTATTATCTACTGAGATTGCAGACAAATATGAAGGCACAAGCCCAATCTAAGGCACTCATTCTACACAACTGTGCCTCCTGAAGAAACTGTTAGCTTCTGCAGTTTCCGTGATTCCCGTTCCAATTAAGAACCCTTTCAAGTTACAGGTTCAACTCTGCATGGTCATGTAGCGAACCAGAAAAATGAAACAAGCAGTGTGGTACTACTATATAAACGTCATACTCATACCTGAACCAGAAGTGTATTGTGGGGTTTTTTTCCCTTTCCCCAATTAAAATTCAATTTAGAAATGGCTAGTAAGTTAAAATACAACTGTGTTTTTCATCAGTCTTATTGTGTTACAGGCTTTGAAATATAGTACAAGCCATGAAAACAGTGAATTACCCAAATGTTTTGTATTCTATTCTATCAGCCAATATTGGAAATGCTAAAAAAAATAAAAATAAAAAAAAACATCTTACCTTTTGGATAATCTTCCAATAAGAGGTTGAAGTGACCTAACTGACAAAAGAAATCAGACTCGACCTTTCCTTCAGCTTTCAAAATTAGCGATTCATAGCAGCGAACAGCCTGAGAAAAAGAAATACAAGGTTGTCAAAATACCGTATTTAACTAAAGCAAATAATACATTTTCTGAGCAATAACACGTCTTGTTTCTCTCCAATGGAAGAAGCCCATCATCTAAACAACTTGCAGCTAGCATTCCTTATCAAACAGAAAATGTGGTATTTAAGACAGAACAGTTTTAGAAGTTCAACGTTACTAATGCACATCAACAGCAAACAAGTAACTGAAGTTCTCTGTCAACTTCAGAAACATTTGATCTCTCAAACACAATTTTCCATACTGTAAAAATCATTAAAAATAATAAAAAAAAAAAAGTCATTTTATTCTCACTGTTTCTGGCTTTTATTCCGAAAGGAATCACATTTCATCATCCTTAGCATTTAATGAGTTTCTGCCAAACTGAAGCACACAGCACCTCAACATGTTTTCTGGGACAATTTATGTAGCTTAGCATGCATTTTCAAAGACCTGACTCTTCACGTACCGCTGTCATGTCATAAAACGCACTGTTTACTACCTTCCATTTACTACACAATCACTTCAGACTAAGCATCACTGAAGTTAGAAACCTGAATCCAACAGAAAAGAATTTTACTTTGAGAGAAGCGGCCCTAGAAGCTTGTAAGCAGCACTCACAAAAATATGTTCTGCACTACAAAGATACACTTTTAATAAACTATTATCTTCCATTCATCACAACAGTCATGATCTTTGACCTCTCCTACTCTTACCTCATGACCCCACTGACAGGTTGGGAAAAGATAAAGTCTTTCAACTTCTTCCAATCAGTTTCTTGATTTTGAACATGCTAGCCATTAAAGTGAAGTAGCTCAACAAGCTTAAAAAGGAGGGAGGAAGTGAGCGAAGGTCCTTTGCGCCAACAGACTTTCAAAGCTCTCAAAAACTTGCCAGAATTCCAGTGAATTCCAAGTCCAGCTGACTAGTCCCTAGTTTCCACCAACTCATGGCTTGAATACGCTTCCAGTGTGCTTGCTGTGATGAACTGCTTGACATTAATATACTACTACAACCAGAGACCTTAATATTTAACATGAAATGACAATTTACGTCATCTTATTAGAACTGTAAGTAATTGGGGGGCAGCAGGAAGGCAGAGGCGGCACACCAACCTATCCCTGTAGCAGCCCAACTAGTAAATCGTTCTGTCCATATCTGTGATGTACTTCATTAAAAACTTGTATTAATGCTCAAAATGAGAAATCCCAACAACATGAAAGGGAAGTACTGTCAAATAGTTAAGAAAATACCAGTTCATGTTTTTCATTAATGCTGCAAATTCTGCCTTACCAAACTGCTCTGAGAAGACTGATTTTGTTGACAGTTCAGAGGTACTACTCCTTTAATTTTACTCCCACCACTAAAAATACCTCCTGAAGTCAGCCAACTCTCAATCTAAAGAAAATTATCCCCGGAATCCAAACCAAGGCATACAAGCTTGAAGTGAATTTCTTAAAATTATTACGTGTTTGAGTCAATTCTCAGCATTCAGGTTTATCCACTGAACCATCTCCAAATGCAGTTATATGTAATCTTGGGGGTTTTTGTGCCTCAATTTCTCTCCACGCTTTTTGGTCTCATCTCTGGATTTGTACAAATCTAACACAATTATTGCTGCTGCCTCTGACGTTACTGTCACAGTTTGCAGATAGGACTTCCATTTTCTGATGATATGCCATAGCTGCTGTAGTTTCTGAAGAGAATACTCACACTTTGACATTTTCTGAAACAAACGTTTCGTCTTTATAATTCAGTCACTGAATGGAGCATAAAGAAGCTACTACCACAACCGTCAGTATACAAGATTTGTTGGAGAAGAATTTGGAGGTAGTTTATTTCTTTAACACTCTCCCTATCCCTTCTCACATAAACGTACATTAAAAGATGCATGAGAAGCTTCTGAAACATTATATAAAGGATACCAAAAGCTGCGTCTTTCTCTTTCACAGAACTCCACCCAGCCCTCAGCTAGGCAGATTTCCCCTTGACTTAAAACATGCTCTGAAGATACAGCTCAAGCATCTTACTGACCCTGCTGCCAGCAGAAGGCACAGAACTCCAAAGCTACAACACAGAACTTCCTCTTTAAGTAACAGTTAACTGCTGGAGCAATCTAGCTATGCCATCAAGCACACAGCCTCAGCTGATCTCTAACTGACAAGCAACACTGACAGGAAAGCACTTACACTTAAGCGCACTCGTATTTGGGGCTGGTTATTTCATATGAATTTTCAACTTTCTTCTAGCACATTCTTACCAAATGAAACAGAAACCAAAAGCAAGAGCACCCCTTGCTCTCCATCCCTGGTGGAACACCTGAGCCAACCCCTGAGGCCTGGGCAGGCTGAGAATGCTCAGCACAAGGCTGTTGTTCTGAGCAGCCCAAGAGGAGTCACCCATACAAATGGATTTATGCAGTTTCACTCATGGTTGAGAAACTTTCCTGCTAATCAAACCCACCTGTAAACACCTCTAGAAATAACAAGTATTTATCTGCACAGATAATAAATTGTTTGTTAGCTGAATGAACAGATTCAGCAAGAGATTAAAGCATTTTAAATGAGGAGGTCACAACTATATGCATCCACATATGGCTTCTCTGAATGAGTAATATAAAGATCTCATTTCAGTGGTTCTGTAACTGTAAAGGTCAGCTATGACACCACTTGTGCAATGAATTTAAATCATTCTGGTACACTGAGAGTTCTGCAGAAGTTACAAATAAGACAAATAAAAACAAAACTCAGATTCCTAAGTTATAAATCAATACAACATGGAGGAAATAAGCATACTCAATGAAGCCAGCTGTGAAGACTACTAGTACTGACAAATGTACGAGAGAGAAAAAGACCCTGAGATGATAAGGAGGATTGCTACACAGCATAGTATGCTTCCTTCCCTTTGTTCAAGGCTGCACGAAAATAAAAGGGAAACCTGAAGTATTTAAGAACATGGCAAAACGATCACCAACAGCTGCTTTGCAGCATGGCAGCCTGAGCAGAAGCAGGAAACAAATACAGGAATGGCTTCAGGAAAAGAAGCTGCAGTTGGAGATGGAAAAAAAAATATATATATATATAACAATAATGCCCACGTTGTCTGCCAGCTGCCTGATTAAAAGCAAACCTAAGCAACACACCATGGCCAACACTTCTAACAAGATGGTTATGAAACAACTTTTATGGCATCAGAGCCTGTTACTGTGGAAATTCTGATTCCACAAGTTCAACAGTCATTTCCTAGGGCAAGATTAAATACAGCAGTTTAGATACGACACTTATTTTTACATATTTATCAACTAGGAAAACGCTCGCAGAACGTTCCTATTGTTTAGGAGATAAAAAAATTATTCCTTACCGCTTTACCAAAGAAAAATCTCACCACCAAAAAAATACCACTACCAAATCCCTGTATGCTCACTACTTATTACTTCAAAGGGGAAGGAACTGGATTCATTTTTCCTTCTTTTCTGAGAACTTTTCATTACATTTCTGCAGAGTACTTTTTTTTTTTTCCCCACTGAACAAAAAGTAACACAATAATGCAAATGCCTACTTTGACTATTAAGAACATCATTTCTTTTCATGGAGAAAAGCCTCTAGATTTGGGAATACTCTGTAAGAAAAAAATTAATCCAACAGATAAGACCAGAATTTGAAGCATGATACACAGGAGTCAGTGATACATCTTACAGTTCTACTTCATAAAGGAGAAGGTAGGGAATGTTATCCCTGTTTCATCTATTACAGAGAAAAAAAAAAAACTTTACCACTTTGGTTGTAATTATTTGTATTCAAGTACTATTGAACAATTTTTAAGGGAAAAAATTTAGCACAGCTTTTTTGAACAGTTTATAATAAACACGATGATGTAACAATGTCTTAGGAGGAAGTTTTTCACACAGAGGGTGGTGACGCACTGGAACAGGTTGCCCAAGGAGGCTGTGGATGCCCCATCCCTGGAGGCATTCAAGGCCAGGCTGGATGTGGCTCCGGGCAGCCTGGTCTGGTGGCTGGCGACCCTGCACATGGCAGGGGGGTTGAAACTAAATGATCACTGTGTTCCTTTTCAACCCAGGCCATTCTATCAATGTCCTTCCTCACTCTTGCAAGCATCACTGACGAAGATGAAAGCAGCAGGAGAATATGGCTAAACATAGCTGCTTATTTTTAATTTTTCAATATATTAATGGTATGAAAATGCAAGAGTGCACTGATGCAGAAGATTTTTACTCAAAAGAGAAAAAGACAACCACAGAAAGACAAAAACTAAATTAACTGTTCAAGAAAAAGCAGACGACACTGTAAAATGCCAGATTCAAACCCTGAGATCTTCCTAGAGCCTTAAAGAACACAACACTAAAGTATAAAACACTGTTGTAAATGTACACTAAAAAAAACAACAGTCAGTTGCTGCTTCTTTCTAAATGTAATCTGAATGATCTGAACATGCAGGCTTTGCATGCAGCTAATGAGAACTGCAAGTAAGAAGGAAATTTCAGGTGAAAAAAAAAAACAGGAGACACCAGCACACTCTTCACAAATGGAACACTATACATAGAAATGAAACGTTAACTAGCTCTTAAGGGATATTTTACTCTTCCAGAAAAGAAAATAATTATATAGATAGTGCTGGATACTGAAGTGATAATTATACTATCTCTCTGACCAGCCAGTCCAAGGGACATCTACAGACCAGGAAAGCAGAAGTCCAGGTACGTGCTGGGCCCGTTCTCTCCACCTCAGCAACAAAAGCAGATGCTTTCAACGGCTGTTCTTCCCTTCCTTTCTCCATGCCACAACTGACTGAAATGCACGTTATTTTCAAACAACAATGATGATAGCATCCTAAGAGCCTCCTCATTTAGTTCTAGCTCCTGCTCTGCAACAACACAAGTCTGATCAAGGCTACCTTAGCACAAGCAAAGAGAAAAAAGACAAGCCCAAATTCTTTACAACTGCTTTTTCCCCTATCAGCAACTGGCTGGATAAACACCAACTCCTGGGCTAAAGATGACTTAAAAGAACATTTCATATACATCTACAAAGAAAAGCATACAATTCATATTTGATGAAAGGCAACCTACATTAATTCAACATATCCTTCAGTAGAGGCTCTCTTTTTCTGTACGGATGGCACAATACTCTTTCTTAGCTTCCCTTACTTGCTTAGTATCAACTCCCAACAGAGCTTTCAGGACTTCTTTATATACTCTCACTCTGTGAAGTTCATATTGTGTTATAAATAAAGTTTCTCTCTCATCTTAACACAAGTTAGCTCTCCTTGTATTTCAAATGCAGGCTGTATTATATAACAACCTCTGCATTGCTTTTAAGCTCAGCATGCCAGGCACAAACACGCTCACGCCCAAATCAGTTTAGGCCGCAAGGAGAAAAAATACTTACTGAGCTCTTTGGTAATTCTGGTTGTTCTTTGCAAAAATATCTATAATATATTTGAATGTCAACTCTGATCTACTAAAAATACTAAGATCATTTCAAATCCTTATCATTTCAGGGACAGCAAGCAGTTTACGGCAATGGAAACTGATCCTCCCATGCATGATTTTTCTAGAGATGTATCATCAGCTTTAGCCAATTTATTTTCCCCTGACTACCGCTCCACGAAATGACACATGAGGATAAACACTGCAAGCAAGAAAGAAGAACAAGCAGTTACATGTTAGCTACATGCATAACTTGATGGAACCAACTAGGATGAAGTTTTTCAAAAAGCCACTGCTGCAGTGGCTTTTCAATGGTAAACTATCATTTGAAAAAAATACTTGTCACAAGTATTATTGGCGGCTTGATATAGAAGTAGAAGAGAAAGATGAAGAAGCAAGCAGCAGAACTAAGGTCAGGGTTGCTGAATATAAAGTCAAAATTAACACGCAAACTATTTGAAAGGTGAATGTCACAAACAAAAAAAACACTGTGGAGACTGGAGTGAAAGCAGCACACAGTCACTATTAGAAACAAACAGTAAAATTCAAAAAAAGTAATTTAGAAACCTACTGCAGAAAATAACATCACCAAAACAGCCCTACAATTTGAGGGAGAAAAGCAGACACGAGTAACTGAGTTCTTCCTGAAGCCATTTATCGCTCAGAAGTGGGGGATAATGCTTCACTAAAAGCACAGAACTGCAGAGAAACATATGAACAAGCATATATTCAAATGACAAATGGAGAAGAGTGACATTTTAGCAGAGGGTGGAGGAAACAAAAACACAAAGGTGCCATCGCTGAATCAAGAACATTTGGTATTAATGCTAAGCTTCTCAGTCCTTTCCGTCACAAGCGTAAACTCCAGAATGAGGGCTTCTCACAGAAAACATAGGAAGCTTGCTGGTTTGCAGCTGACAGCGTCCGTAAACAAGTGCATTTGGATGAAAAATTACTGACTGGAGTCAGGATCAACTTCAGGATCCAAACCCATTTTATTCAACTGTATTTACAAAAATTCTTGCAAATGTATAAATATACGTATGTATGAATGTACACGCAACTGTACAGGAAATTAAAACAGATTTTCAGCAACCACTGAACAGAATGTTCTCTGCTCTGTCCTTGGAAAACATTTCACGATCTGGAAACCCAAGAGATATGACAAGCATTGTATGGAATTTCATCGTTCCAAAGCCCGCATTCTATTTTTATATAGATGCACGGATTCTCAATTGTATTATTTTTTAAGCGAGCACTAGATTTTTCATAGGCAATTGAAATGGCTGATTTTTATCAGAATACGGGCAGATTTTTAAATATAATTACCATAATAATATAGTTTCCATAATAACCATCTTTTGAGTAAGATTTAGCACCTTAATTTAGCAATTGTTCTAGAGCTAATTAACTGTTTTACTACACAGACTTTTAGACTACTTCATCTGTTTGTATTCTAGCAATTCTTAGCTATACCAAACAGCACATCTCAACTGAGGGGCAAGGGCACGATCCTTCCAAACATTTAGACACTTAACTGATAGACACACACATCTGTTCTGAAAATGTTACATCAGTTGTATCTGGGAGGATACATTTTCCTACACGGATTTTAGTAACATTTTACATTATTATTTCAATTAAATTAGATGTCTGTGTTACTGGTTTCACCGTATAAATAAAACTTTGGAAATACAATTAAATCAACACGGG
>JACDJE010000160.1:1565692-1589851 GCA_016647715.1 Pavo muticus | reverse complement strand
AAGAACAAAAGCAGACAAGAAAGACATGAATACGGAAGCTTGGAGAAAAAAAAAAAAAAGTAATAACAATATTAAAAATATAAAAAATATACATATGCAGAAGAAATTTACTACCAAGACTCTGACGTAACACATGTGAAAATACTCAGCTTCAGATTGAATAGAATGATTTTTCAGTGCTGTTGTCTAAATGCAAGTAATACAGGGGAGCAACTACTATAAACTATTAAAAAAAAACTCCACCAAATGGTGTTAAACTTGCACAGTTTGAAGTTCAGGCCCAGAAGGATTTAAGTATCAGAGGTGGTTCAACTTTCAGAAACAAATATTACTGGTAGCTTATGTATGAAAATACAAGGAAAAGAAGATTTATTTTAAAACAGATAGAGATGAAAACAGGGAAGCAGCTGTGTATGAAGAATGTTAATAGGCTGGGAAGTATGAAATTTTCAGCACCACAGGAGATACAAATTTGGTAACACTACAGTGAGACACAAAGGACAAAAGTTCTGTAAATGGAAGGAACCTGGTTTCAAATACTGAAATGTTATTTCCAGGATTTTCAGAATGCTGGCACCTTTCAAATTAACATAGCTATCATAGTAAGAACGGTTCCCCACAAACATCTTCTATCTCATCACTGCAATCTCATACAAGGGTATCACACCATGTACCTTTTCCTCAGCCATTCACATATACTCCTCTGCTGGCTTATTAATTATGCTTAGACAATGGGAAACCCACTCAACCTTAAAGTCAGCAACACCGGAATATAATCAAATGTGCATTAAAACTAGCTTGCACAGAAAAATGTTTTGGGGAAGAACTTCATGCCCAGCACCCTTGAAAAGCACCACAGTAATTCCCATTCAGAGATGTAGCCCTTCATAGTTAACACCTGCAAATTCCCAGCCTTATCTCCCAGCTTTCCCACTTTACGTGGTATTCTGAACTAAGGACAGTTACAGTGAGGAAACGAGAGGAATACAATCCTCCTGATACAGTCACACAACTAACCACCAGTACCACTACTGAACAGCAAAGCTAGTGAGTCGCGTTCAAGGAAAAGAAATAAGGCCTGCCTGTGCAACACAGCAAATACTGAGTGTGGGGGAGCACTCACACAGATTTCAGGGTGATGACAATACACAAATATTTCTCAGGAACTTGCCAACAGAGTCCTCTGAGAAGAATAGTGTCGTTAGCTTCGTACTGCATCTTCACAGGCAACACATCCCAAAGAATTCACTAACTGCGGGGTAACCAGCCGTACCGGCTGTCAACTGACACTGTTTTCGTTAACATTCAGCTGAACGTGGATACAAGACCTCCTTCTGGAATGTGTTTCCCCAAACCCTACCTGATCTGCTAATAAAGAGATGGATATTGACGAAGACTAAGTGAAAAAACATGCACTTATCAACATTCGCACCACTTCTCAATGTATCTCTATGTGTTTCTAGAGGTGCTATTAAGCTAGAAAACAAAGGCTGCTCTAAAGGACACAGCTGTTAGTAACCACAGCAGCTCAGAATTCTACCGGCACAGGATTAAAAAACCCAACAAACAAAAACATATGCATAGGAAAAAAAAAAAATCTCAGAAATTCCTCTCCCCTCCTCCCTCTCAAAGAAACCATTACAAACATCCAATATGACCATTCACCCAGGATATGAAAGACTAAAATTCAGGATTGTCTCCAAATAAAAACAAAGATTTTAATTATAGTGGCCAGTACTCGTAGCACGTGCCTTAAATATCTGATTCCAGAGACAACTTCCTCACTTCTCGGCCAAAAGTCACCACAATGATTCATAGTAGAAGTGAAGATGAATAACAAAGGCTAAGCTCCTAGTTATATACGAGGAACTCAATTCTACCTATAATTTCCCAACCCACAAGCAGAGTATAACGCTGCGAAGACAAGGTGGATTTTGTGATTAATTATATATGTACATTCACATCCACACACACATATGTACTTATATGGACAAAGAGGAATGCAATTCATTAGAGAAAAGCCCTGAGGAATTAGCGGCCATCTCACTATCCATCTTGGCTGAGTGCTAATAGATTTAGCCTGCGTTGTAATTTCTCATCAACTCCATCATGCCACTATTTCTTCCAACAGTGATTTGCACGTTCTCTTTTCTACCATGTCCAGCTGCATAAGGTACAATATCCCCTTTCTGTTGGACTTAACCTGGACAACTTAATGCATAAGACTCCAATATTTGTGCACAAGAAGCCACCAGTTCAAACTGTATATAGAATTCCTTGTCGTCGAGTGCTCTTCTACAGCCAGTTACATCTAACTCCTCAGTACATAAATCTAATTTAAAAAAAAAAATACTAGGAGACAAAAAATCACTTTTCAGCCAACAGTCAACTACAGTCTTTTATAAATTTATCCCAACATATATCCAATCCTCCGAACCAGCCAAGGTTCTCCAAAAAAAAAAATAGAAGAAAATTCTTCATTGGAGCTTATACACAGTTCACTGCTCTTATCGTTTAGTATACTTGCCAGTTCCGATGTGCATGGCAAAAAGGCATTTTTAGGAGCTAAGATGGTCATTACCTATTTGTAGATTTAAAAAAAATGAAAATATGCACAAGGCAAGTAGAATTCTATTGTATAGAGACCTAACGTTTAACTTGGCATTTAAGTTGTGTTGTATCAATACTGATTTTCAGAACACCTGAATGAGCACCTCTGAGCACCTCTCAGAACCGGGGAGAAAACTCAAAATTCTCTGAGTGATAATCTAATAGCTCCAAAGCATTTCATAAGCACACAGAAATGTGAGCCCCATCATCAGAGACTGGAAACGGGACAAATATTTCAAAAGAACACATGCACAGTTCAGCATTTAATGTCAGGAAGTTCACGTGCTATTACCACCATTCATAATCCAGCATGCTCATGTCATTCGTTCACCAAATACCTTTGAAGATCTCCTAACACTACTGTAGGGTTTGCATTTAAAATGAAATGACAGAAGTCAACAATATGTATTTCAGGCTTTTACTGACAAATGTCTCCTCTTGGTGGATATACTGTATTCAACCAGATTTACTCCACTGTTTTGGTAAGTTCAGCAGCTCACTCTTCAACTGAAGCCTTAAACACTCAGGCCTCTAGTTGGCAAAGAACCAAATCCATTATTGTTCATAGTGGCAGACATCATTAATTTCATGTACGTGTTACTGTAAAAAATCTTAGAAGGAACTTCATCAGTTTTACAGGAAAAACAGTAGTTTCCAAAATGCAAACAGATTGAGACTGCAAAACCACCCATATATGACCCAGGGCATAAAGCTACTCAGTGAAGGACTCACTGGCCTGAGTACAGGAGATCTTTACATTGCCAGGAAACACACTGGTGAGAATTGCCGTTAACAAAAACACTCCTCAATTGAAGAAGAGGTTCATTACATAGAAGGCTGGACTTCTTTCAGTACTGGTCCCAAAGAGTGGAACAAATAATCACTGGAAAGGCATGACATCTACACTGGATATGCAGAAAGGTGCGCACACATTTAAAATTGCCTTTATTAAAAAAAAAAAATCAATCACCATATACTGTAAAAATATCCCAGTTAAAACAGTACATGAACAAGCAACTCCCCTAGACAGGTGTAACATGGAAAACAGTAAAACCAAATGAGTATTTACAAACCAAGTATGATAACATCCAGCATAGATAAAACTCTAAAGAGCATGCTGAAAAGAAGCGGCAAATAAAAGCTCAGGCAGAATAAAGGACAGCACAAGTGTGCAAGGGAGAACATGTGAGGGGCAGTGAGATAAAACCTTAATCAGAAGAATGACAGAGAAGAGAAGCAGACAGTTCACCATTTGCTCAAAGCAGAACTGAACATCACCACCTTCACTGCCTGTCATCTCATTCCTGCTCCACCTGGCAGCACCAGTCTTCCTGTTATTCCTCACCAAATACATCACTTCTCTATGGATCACTTCAATCATGCCAGTCACTAAAGAACAAGTAATTAGCCCTCTGTTGTGAATGTGTGGGGAGAATGAAAAATACAAAGCTTACAGAGTCTGAGAACATTTTAAAACTTTAAAATCCATGAAATTTAAATCATAACTTCCAAGTAAAAATAAAGGGCAAAGGATAATATGCAAGTCGGTCCCAAGTGTCAGTCTTATTAGTCCCTTTATTTAAAAACACCAACTGTAGACAAAGGATTCATTTTGCATAGTTGTCTGAAGTAACAGCTTTATTTATATCCAAATAAAGCAAGAACTACCATTCAAGGACCACCTATGGCCAACCTTATGCAAGCAACAGGAGGTTGTGTAATCTTTCACTTAGGTTTGGGAACGTGACTAACATGTGCACATGCAAAAAATTATTTATGTTGTCTTTAGGCCACTGGTGGAGAACTGGCATCTTACAAGGTGCATGTGGCTACACTATGTTATGAATGTGGCTTACAGGGGCAAAAAACTGCTAACTAGTAAAGCCTCTGCAGTTCTGCAGCGCATGGAAAGGCTACAACTGCTCTCAGCCTCTTGGCCAACTAGCATTGAATAACTGGAGAAGCTGCTCTCCCGGCTGGAGCAATCAGGGCCAAGCAGCAACAACGATGGTGGGGGCAACCAAGAGAGCTGCCTTCTTAACTCTGGGTCCATCCTTTCCATGAGCCAAGCAGGTGGAAGAGCTCTGTAAAGAGCCTTTGACAGCAGGAGACAGGGAGGGCCAGGTCTGAAGCATAAGTCAGAGGCACTTTGCCTCAAAACAAGGTGACAAAGACTCCTAGAATCTGAGCAGAGAGAGGGGAAAACACATTCGCAAATTACAAGCTGCAGGTATGAGATCCTAAATTTTTATTGCTCTCTTCAACGGCAAGCCATACAGAACTGATTCTTAAATTTATGGTAAGAAGAACAAGAAAAAAAATAATTTAAGAAAACTTTTTCTTTTTTTTTGCTAGATACTTAAACTGAAAGTATTTGTAAAATACTAAAATCAAGTACTGTTAAAATTTGACGGCTCTTGTTCATTTTATTTCCCCATCCCCAGATGTAAAGAGTTGGCTGCCCACTTGATCCTAGGCCCTCTCACGCTCAGGTAAACTGAAAGGAGCAGAACCTCAACCACATTCTCCTTACTGCCCCGATATTAACAGTACAGCCACGCTGCTGCACATGAAACCATTAGGTGCAGCAGGCCTAACTACATTTGTCAAAATTTATTCCTTCTGTGCAGTAATGGAATGAGATTTGAGACGACAGTTTCTGAAGCAGTTTCCTGCACTTTGCTTCACATAGAGTCCAAAATGCTTTCATTTTGTCTGTGGGTCAGACGCAACTCTACCTGAAATCCATTTTCACAGGTATTTTATAGTGCCCAGGAAGTACAAAATACAACACAGTATTACAGAATTTTACCTCTGAAGTACATTGATTGGTGGCAGCCTATCATTATCTCCATAATTTGCAGAGACACCATATTGGCCTTTGGACTGGATTTACAGTATTACTTTAGGTCTATCAACTATAAATGAGGTGAGGACATCACTGGGTCCATATTTTCAATATACTTATAAGTATTGATAAATATACTTACGAGAACACCACAGCTGCATTTTGCAAAGGTAAAACTAGGAAGCATGCAGCAGTACTTTATACATCCGGAGAAGACTCTGAACTCCTCAGCAGGATTGTTAAAACTACTTTGACAACTCAAATACATTAATTACTGGATTTTAATGCAACAAAGCAACATGAGTATATGCTGCCAACATAAGACAGATGAAAGAGAGCATACACAGTTCTAAAATCAACAGATGATAAATTTCCCAACAGTGATAAAATGAGGTCACCGTGCTAAGTCTGACCAGTAATCTGCCCAGCCCACCATCCTGTCTCCACATTCAACAGAATGTGCATTAAAACAGCAAGAAAAGATGAGCACAGCCTTTCCATGAACACACATTCTTGAAGGAGAAACAAAAGGAAAAAGGTTGCATATAACAACATTTTATTAATACTTTCACAGACTGTAGAGCATAAATTAGTTGAGAAACTTCCTGAGCACAGGTGTTAATTGATTTTCCTCCCATTAATTTGTTCCACTACTTTTTAATGTTAAATGATTTAACACGGTTTAACAACATACTGTCGCAACTAGTTCCACAGATTAACTGCAAGGAACTGCCTTCCATGTGTTGAATTTGCTTCCTTGGAGCTTCAGTTGCCACTCCCAAGCTCTCCTAGTACAAGAGATGGGGAACAACCCACTGTAAAGGTAGAAATATTAATAGCACCTTGACAGCTCTGACCTAAAGCATTCTATGTAATTTCTCCGTGTTCAAAAAATATAAATACATCCAGATGTAAAGATAAGAGAAAAGACGTTCCTCTCTTGAAAAAGGAAGTCAAAACAGCTCAAGTTACTTAGGTTAACAAATCCAAAGCTAGCACGACTCTTTTCTACAAGTACCAACAGGACAACATCAGAGAAAGAGGAGAGCTATTTCAGCCTAGCAGCAGTGCTGACAAACTAATGTGTATAAATTCAAACTGAAAATTAAAAAAGGATTCTGAGAATTAGAAAATTAGGATTTTCTTGTCATTTACATAACAACAGTAGAGGCAAAAGAGCATTACCACCTTGTAAGACTGCGGGATTTCACAAATATAACAAGATCTACGACATAAGTGCCTGCAACATGAAGGGAAAGGCTTCATAAACAGCTGGAAATTCTCATGTAAACCTATGTATTCTTTGTGTTCTCTCTAAAAGACTCCGCACAGGATTCCTGAAAACAATTTCTATCTGAGTACAATAGACCAATACCAATTACTTACCTTTAAAGAGCTAAACTGAAACAAGGGGCTTATGCCCTTGAGGCTCTTTTGGATGAGGCTATTTGGGAAAGCCTGGGGAAGAATGAACATCTTAAGATTTCAAATAATGGCATCCCTATCATCCAGAAAGGAGGCAACCACATTTTCTGAAAGCAGAGAGTGTAACTACAGACCCCAAAACTACGGACAATATTTGAAATCTGGCCAGCCTCAGATATAAATACGCGTGGGATCCAATGTTTGAATTCTCTCTAGCAAATCTTGATTTAAATTTTCCATTACTGAAGGAATGCAATTTTTTAGCAGATATATTTAGTTTATTAAGAACTAAACTCACCTAGTTTGCTTTTTCATTTTGGCATTACTCTAGCAAGACGGGTACTAACACTGCAGGTACATTAATCTCAGCTAAATATAACTGAAGCTTCCCACCCTCATACAAACTAGATCTCTTTACACAAAGGTAACCACCCTTCAAACCTCATTTGTGAAACAAATTTCTCCTAAACTTGAAGACAAGTTTTCATTTAGCAACTCCCAAAAAAGGAAAGTGATAGTGTAAAAGAGTAAGAACATTCACAGAGAGTCGGCAGCATCGCACATTGTGATACGCTTCCAAAACTTTACGTAGCAAATAAGAAGTTTTTGAAGCAAAAATCAAGCAGCTATCCCTAACGTTCTAGTAAGTTAAAAAAACACTTAAATAGGAAAAAAAAAAAAAAGAGACCGGATATCCCTTTTCAAATAACTTCACGTCTCATGCCCAACATGTACTGCCACCCATAGCATGGTACCAAATGAACGAACAGCCTTCTGATCTCAAGAGCTAGCAATAACATGCAACAGGTAAAGCAGGCATTCAGAAATCATAGCAGTTACATTAGCAAAGGGTATTTTTAAAGGTTTTATTATGCTCGACTACCTTCTCAAGTTTCCTAAAAGTACTGTGCTCAAAGTAAGTGTTCACAGCATTTTTCTCCCAAAAATCCCCATCAGCATTCAAATGGACAGGAGAAAGGAGTCTGCTTTCTGCTGCATCATTCACCAAACTGGTAGGCTTCTAACTCTGACTTGCTCTTCTTTCCAAAATACACAGGAACTGTCATTTAGAATTCTCAAGAAAACTCTGTGACTGATGATTTTTCTCTCTAAAATGAAAGTGGTTTCAACAAGATCAGAAGCAATTGATAGATGAAGAAATAGATCAGCGAAATGCAGCATTATAGATGGATTCTATTGCGATTTCTGTTCAGGACTTAGTACTGAATCAAATAATTAACTTATTACCCATTTTCATTAACTCAAGTCTGAATCTCAGCTCTGTTTCTGGCAGACCACTGGCACACTATTTTAAAATTTGAGAAGTGCTATTTTCAGTATTCCTTTCCTAATGTTACTATTTGCTTTCAGTATCAAAAAGCTATCATTGTCTAAAGCTACACTTGTATCGCTATCTATCCATAGCGAAATCTACAGATAGTGATGAATTTTATACAAATAATGACAGTGATATCAGAAAACATAATATAGCTTCTAAACAGAAATTGCAGCTCCAGGTCAGTGAAACAAGTTTTAAGAGCAGCAAGCTAAGTACAAGACCACTGAGAGAAAAAAAAGTCTTTGTCAGACTTTAACACAGTTTTCTGATTATAGTTAAGTAGAATCCTGCTTGCATGAGGTCTTTCAGAAGGTTTCAAACAACTAAGTAATGTCCTGAGAACAGGAAATGCATGTAACCACAGTTCTATCTGATAGCAGTCACTGGGCAGCAGCTATTAGCACTCTAGCTGCGGAAGGGCTGGCTGTCCTCTACAGTTAAGGTATTAAGCAAAAGAAGTATGAGTTATGGTAGTAGTGATGTAACAAAAAGACTTTCCCTTGAGAGATGTTGTGAGCCTGACTGCTGACACGATCAAATGGAAGAACACTCATGTGCCT
Organism: Pavo muticus; assembly: GCA_016647715.1. Taxonomy (NCBI): domain Eukaryota; kingdom Metazoa; phylum Chordata; class Aves; order Galliformes; family Phasianidae; genus Pavo; species Pavo muticus. The sequence continues at coordinate 1,581,069 of JACDJE010000160.1, read as the reverse complement.
TAAGAAAGCCGCTATGATTTATTTAGCAGTGCCATATTAAGCAGGAGCAATGTGCAGGGACACCAAGCAACAGTGACCATCAGCAGTTCCATTAGATAAGGATGACAAGCAAATCTCAAGGTAGGTATAAGGAGGCAGATCAGTGGGTAGGGGAAAACAAAACAAAACAAACAAAAAAACCCCAAGTTTAGAAAAAAGCAGAGCAGACAAACTTCCTGGAAAGCAGCCTTAAACTTGAACCATAGCAATGCTACAGGCAGCTACTCTCCAGTTGCGGAGGGTGGCAAAAGTAATACACACAGCATACGTAACAGATACAGAAATACAAGAACATCACCCTTGGAAGTCAGTACTTATGTCCACAAGTACAACAATTTCATTTCCTAGTTTTAAAAGTCTTGCTAGACCAGTCTGGTAGGACAAAAGACAGCAAAGGACAAAGTTAACTGCATAAACTAACATTTTTTGCTGTCAACACTGAATTTGCAGGGCCAGGGGAGGGACAAAAGAAATAATCCTTTCTACTGCTATTTTTTTATTTCTATTTAGAGAGATTGCATAAGGCAAAGCCATCACTAGCTAAAGGATACTAAGCAATTCTCAAGTACCCCCTCTCTCCCAGGAACTGTGCTATAGTTTCAAAAGACTTATGGGTTGTGTACTCAAAACTCCTCCCCACAAAGCTAGACTTCCTTCACCTCCACAACTCATTTACAACCACTGGCGCTCACAGACTCCATGACTTTACGTGCCAGATGTAACTAACCAGTCTGTTTGTACCTAACATACAGGTGCGCAGATGGCACAGTACCCTCTTCTGTCCTGTGCTCTCCTTTCCCTCCTCTGTCACACAGGCTGAAGGAAACAAAACCTTTTGTATTTCAGAGTATATGTAAGAGCGCACAATTAATGGGGACATTTAAGTCCCAAAAGTGGGCTACTTCCCAAAGCTTTGGGAGATCTCCTTCCACTGTAAACAATAATTTTAAGCAAGTGAGAGATTAGCATGCAGCTTCTAATTATGCGTGGCCCACTACCTCCAACCCCACTGCACAACTGGGATGTGCCGAGACACCTCCAGAAATACCACCTGGGCTCAACTTCCTGTGTTAGAGGCCCCCACCCACACAGCCAGCTCTGCCCTTTTTTCCTCCTCCTATGCCAATCACATACTTTTTGTTACTTTACATTCCATAGGGTAAACGTGGAGAGTAAGATCTCCACCTTTCCTTAAGGAAACTTAAACATTTTCAATATTACTAATTATTTCAAACTAATTTTTCTAAAATTGATGAGTATGGGCCTCCCCCTCGCCCACACCCATTTTATCATTACACACAAGCATATGACCCACACCTCACACATCTTGACACTGACAATGACAGAGGGCTTGGCACACAAAGGACTTGAGATAAAGCTAGAAACGCTGGAGGGCAGAGAGGGGAGTAGGGAAAAAATGAAATGGTTAATTTGCTGGAGAGGTCAGGAGGTCAACATTATGCAAGCAACAGTGCCTTAAGCTCTAGCTGCTATTAACCAGACAAAGAAAAGATGACTTAACACACCTATAGCTTCACTCAGGCAACTTCATGGGCACTTTTTCTATAGCAAATGCCAACTGGCAATGGAAACTTCACTCATTTCAGCTCAACTCCCCTAGCAAGTGCTACAGAATAGCACTTTCCAACAGGTACCCACCCTTCTCCAAAGTTCAGGGAATCTTTCTTCAAGCTCTACACGCGAAGTAAGAGATCGAACCAAAGGGATAATCAAATGCCAAAATTTTGATATATGTGAAGAAACAAAAGTCCAACATTTCACTTTTAATGTGTGTTTTAATAAGGGATATAACTCATCCTCAAGCAAAGAGAAAATTATTCAGAAGTAACAATAATTCCTTATCTGACTGTGGAAGAAGAGGCAGTACCACAGCATCTGCCCCACTTGTTCAGTGTCTTCTAAACAAAATGGGAATCTGTTCTATTTAAATGAGCTACCAATTTAGCATACATTATCAAGTTACATAAATGTTGCATCATCTTCAAAACATATCTGTTTTAATAATTTTCTCCTACCTGCAAATCTAAGCAACACCAGTCATTCCTCTCACACTGCGGATTTAATCGCCAAAGTGTGTTTTCCAGTATTTTGTCTAAACCAAGTTAAAAACAGGAAAAATGTACTAGCTTATAATCAAAATGTAGGTTGATACAGCAATTGCAAAGCAAAGAATCTGCACAACAAAAAAAGTCTTCAAGAAAACTGTGCAATGACATACACTAAAAACACATTTCTCTTACACTGTCACGTCATGATCCTGGCATGGAAGCTTCACATATACTAAGCGGAAATCTCATAATTTGCCATGCACCTTTTATGAAGGCTCTAACAAATGTTACAAGCTACCACTTCACAACAGTTTTCATCTGGAGAATATTGCATAGAATCATAGAACGGCCTGGGTTGAAAAGGACCACAAAGATCATCTAGTTTCAACCTCCCTGCTATATGCAGGGTCGCCAACCACTAGACCAGGCTGCCCTAGACCAGGCTGTCCTAACCGTAGTCAAATCCTGTGCAATCATTTCACAATACAACATTACATAGCTTTTCTGGTCATTTGAGCTAACAAGTAGCAAGACCCCATGGGCCTGGGCTCTAAATTACATTACTTGTAACAACATTTAAGGTTGACTGGAATTTTTTATCCTTTAGAAAACACGGAAGATACTGAAAGCTGAAATTAATACAAGCAGTATCACAACAGCACAGAGAGCCACAGCTACAGACATCATCTCTACTTTTAGAAAATCAGCTCTGCCCTTCCAAGCTGTCTGCCCATACACGAGGGTAAGAAGAAAAAAAAATAAAAATCAAAGACCTTGGCTCAACCTTCCAACCAGGACAGCAACAGAGAGCTCTTATGCTTTTGATTCTGACGCTGCACATAACAGCGCAATGATGCTAACAGTAACTTGTATGTAGGGAATGCCAAGTTAGAGAAAATGCCAGCACAGCTGTAACAGCAGACTACTGCCCAACTGAGATTCGATTGTGAACATAAACACAGAGGGGTTACAGGTATTGACAATACACCCATTCCAAAACTCGTGTGCTAATACACACAGGTACAAATAGATACTACTCGTCATTCAATATTGTTTTTTGTTTGTTTGTTTTACTATTTAATGAAGAAAACCACTGGCAAACAAGGAGCTAAGCAAAACAGGTAATCTGCTTATGAGAATGTAGGAGTTCATCGCTTTCAGCAATGACAAATCTGGAAAGGTTCTACCGCTGCTATAGAAAAATTAGTGAAAATGAAGTCATTAGAGCAGAAGTGCGTTTTTTCTCCTTTACAGCTGTCTGAAGCCTGACAGACCTCAAGCTAGTCATTAATGAATTGCTTTGAATCAGTTTGTTCCATTTTTGAGTTTTGATTCTGGAAGCGAGAAAGGCTCCAGGGAAAAAGCTGTGAAATGACCTGTGGTTGAGACCTGGTTCCCTGTTTCAGTCAGTAAGTCTACAGATCTGCTTATCAGCTCCTTGTGAGGCACAATTTCCCAGTGTTAGAGAATTCCTACCTACTGGTGCCGGAGAAAAAAGTTAATGGACTGCAGCCAGAGCTTCACTGTTAAGGAAGCTGCATTCTAATCTCTTTAACTAATATTAAAAAGTCATGAAGAAATTAAATTCATCTCCAAATATCAAAAAGCTTTCTCTACAAGATTTCTGCTGCTTGCTTGGACAATCTAAAAAACCTTTTATTTCTACAAATAGAAATCAAAGCAGAGCGGTCAGGCAAAATCCAAGAGAGCTTTGGGAGCACATTGCCGGGCCTAATAAAGAAACAAAGAAGTCCAAATGTGCACCTCAGTTCCACAGGTGCAACACACCCTGAATTCTGAGAGCTTCCTGCGCACAACAGCTGTGCTTACCCACTCTCATTTTCTCTGGAAGATCATTTTCATCTAGAAATCATTATCAAAATCACCCCTTCCATCTGAGTAGCAAATGCTAGTCTAAAGAGAAGGGCATGAACTACGCCATTCTTTCAAACCACCAAGCACTTGGAATAATTAGCAATTAAAAGTAAGCAGTACAAAAGATTCCCTTCTCACTGAACATAAAGGAGTCATCATTTTTCTCAAATTTCTGGCCATAACGTAAGCAAGCTCTAAGTTCTCAATTGGCATCACTTGAAAACATCCTACCATTCAAGAGCAACAAACAAGCTGCCACAGGGGAAGAGAATCAAGTAATAAGGAAAGAAAAATACAACTTAAGATGGCAGCATTTTTACTGGCAGGGAATAAATAGATTGCAATATTCCAGCTCCAACTTTTTCCACACGGTTTTGGGTACACCTACGTTCTCAGATTAACTGAAGACAACCTCCGACATTAGGCATTGAAGCCCTATGTAGCAATCCCATCCCCATCACACACTATTATCTAAGGAATCTGTATACAACCTTCCGCAATTCCTCCAACTACATCTCCGCAATGGCTTTCTACACTACAATGCAACTTTTGCTGTGCTTCCATTGTCTCTAATGTAACGTGTCTCCTTTCCAGGTCCTGTTCAACCATTGAGACTATTAGCAAACTCTTTATATCAAAGCAGCTTTTAAAAAAGACGTCCCATACTGACACTATGCGCAGAAAAAAGTAACAGCAAAGATGGGTGGTGTATAATTAATCCAAGAAAACTGTCAAAACTAAAATTCTTTAGCACATGAACTTGTAAGTTAGGAGAGCCCTTTTAAGGTTGAAAATGAGACCTTATTCTGCTCATTAGCTAACATAGACTCTAATAGTCTCTGTCATCTCATTTTACATAGGCACCAAAACTGATTTCTGCTGTAAACATAAGCCCCTCTAATTCTCTCTACATGTAACCAAGAGAGGCACCGAAGCCACTTAAACTACTCATTTCCTCCACATAGTAACTACAGTTAAGAAAGCCCTCCATTACAACCCCAAAAGGTAACTCACTATTTAAATTATGTGAGCTCTGATCTTAAGAGTGTATTTGAGGATTTTCATCGAGGTCATTTTCATAGCTGGCTCAGACATGCATCTCTTTTATATCTGTTTTTGCCTTATACAAACTATTTATTCCATCACCTCTTAAGCAAGGAAGAGTATGTGTTGTTCTGATTCAAAACTAGCTGAAAAACAACTTCTAATGAGATTTTCAGAAATTATTATTTTTTTAAAAAGTTATATTCACTCTTATCTTTGAATCAAGAAAGGGAGAAATAACAACTAATTTCTCTTAAATTTCATAATTTTCCTGCTTTTTTTTTTTTATTATTATTAAGACCACAAAAGCACTTTAAGCCTGATTTGCTGATCTTTAAGAGGTAACATTTGAAATCAGATAATCCTTCAACATGTTTCACAATGTATAAGCATTAAGGAGATCAAAAAATTCAAAGGTTCTGGCCTTCCAACCATTAAAACCTTAGAGAAGATAGAAGAGTTTAAAAAAAATAATACAGGCTTGTGTACCACAAGGAAGACCAAGATTGCATTAAATTTTAAGAAACACTGTGTTCCCGTATCTTTAGACACCACATTTGCAACCCACCCAGAAGCTCTTTAATGGTTTACCAACCAATGCATTCAGTTTCTGCACTTTATTCTTCCCAATAACATTTCTCTTTTTCTTTCATACCAGTGACTGCTTGTGACACACTTTATAATGTTATGCAAAGGATGTCTCACATTTTTCTTACCCTTCACTTTATCCTGTACATTTTCTACACTTTGCAGCATTGAATCATACCGTTACGTCTCTCTCCCTTACTCAGACTTTCAATTCATATTTAAAACCATTTATTTCCCTTTTAAAATAACCGCCTATACCTTCCTCACTTGCTCAGCTTTCTCCGTCCTTCAAAACTATAGGCAGGAAAACATGACACCAGGACAGACAGACACGTCAGTCCTCTCAGCCTTCATTTTCACCCTGAGGAAAAAAGCAAAATCTATTGGTTTTCTAGCTCCTGCACTTCATTAGGTGGCAAGAGCAGAGGGAGGAAGGGAGGCAGCAGCAGAAGACAAAGGCTTGGACAATGCAGCCAGTGCTCCTGCTAAAGGAGCTGCTTCCTCTACCAGGCCTTAATCTTATTTCAAAAATGGGAGAACACAGAGACACCAGAGAACTTACAGTACATAACTCTTCTTAGGCTTTTTCACACCCTTCCTAATCCTTCTTCAACTTCCTTGTGTCTATTCTGCTCCTGTTTACCGTGCTTTTAAAGCCTTTTGAAGCAGGCAGCATCACCATCAACAGCACAAAAGCTACTCGAAGTTAGCAGTAACAGTTAGATGGTAGCCAGGAAAACTTTCAGGTAGCTGCTAGAAAAAAAACTCTGATTTTCACTGCTTCCCAGCCACCCACATTTTGTCTGCATCACTTTATCACCTACTGCTTGGCTTCCTCATATCTAACAACTATCCTTGTCAACCTCTCTTCCAGTTCTTTTGTCTTAGTTTCAGCTGGGATGGAATTGTTTTCTTCAGAGTGCCTGGTATGATGCTATGTTTTGGCTCTAGGAGAAAAACACTGTTGATAACAGACTGATATTTACAGCTGCTGCTAAGCAGTGCTGTACAGAGCCAAGGCCATTCGCAGCAAAGGGCCCAAGGAGCTGGGAGGGAACAGAATCAGGACAGCTGACTTCAACTGGCCAAAGGGATATTCCATACCACAGGACATCACGGGGAAGGAGTTTCGAAGGGAGTGGGAGTTCATCTCTCTCTCTTCCACTGTTTGGGGGCTTGTTGGGCATTGGTCAGCAGGTGGTGACCAACTGCCTGTGCACCACTTGTGATACATGATACACATATATATGTACACACAAATACACATAGCCATAACTATAATTCTTTTCCTTTTCTCTATCTTAGTTCTATCTCAATCCACAAGTTCTACTCTGTTTTTATTTTCCCCAATTCTCTCCCCCATCCCACTGAACAGGGGGGGAGTAAGCAAACAACTCAGTGGTGCCGAGCCACCTGCAGGGTTAAACCACAGTATCCCTTAACTGAAAATCTCTTCCTTTTATTGTAACACTGTATTCTTTCCGAAAGAACTTTACCAGCAGGATGTTTCATTTCTCTTCTTCCTCAAAAGCAAATGAAGGCCTCACTTTCAGAAGGCATAGCTTCAAATACAGTTTATAGAGTATACAACCTGGAACCTCCAGCATCTTTCCCCTCCCTATTCAGAGCCATGTTGTTAATGACATTTAAAAAAATCTGCATAAAACTTACTGAGCTTTCTTCTGCAGATCTGATCGCATCTATCCTGGCATTCTTTGCTGCTGCGCATCAACTCAGATCCGAAACTGTCCTAGGTTTCATACTGGCAACTACCCTCACAAAATGCTAGGTCTTTCTTCAGAGAGGGTAATGAAGCCAGGTCACTACACTCATCCCATCTTCCCTCTTCAGAAGGCATATGTATAATCCTAGCAACTTGTGCTTCCCATAAGAAAATAAGGGACCAATCCTTTTTGCTTCAGCAACAGTTCTGCAAATATCCTTTCCAGAAAGCATCACGCTAAGCAGAACCCACACTAGATTCTCAAATCTTTCACTGTTAAAACAACGATGCGTCCATTTTTGAGTCTGCAAAATAACCTGTACTGTTTACATTTTTTTAATCTGAATCAGTTTGCCAGCTTAGTTTATTGCACAGGCCCAAAAATGGTTTCACTAGCACACAGAGAAGCAGCACGGGAACAGAAACACACAGACTAAGTAAGATTCTGTTATCTGAAGGGAAAAGTAATAAAAAAAACTAAAGTCTTAAATTCCCTATTCCCCACTAAATACTTATAAGTTTTTCTTTCAAACAAGTAGGTTTTCAAATCACAAAATAATGAAAATAGTGCTCACATAAAAAGTCAAAATGGCAACTTCAACTTCGATGTAAGGAACACGATACCACAAAAGAAAAAAGATTGATTGGCTCCATTTTAGAAGCCATTACATGGGAACGTTTGACTAATGCTAAAAACGATATCCTGAAACTGTTCAGAACTTCAACATTGTCAAAATGTAACCAAAAATTTAATGAAACTCATATTCACGACTCAATCTGCTTTAGAACTTAATACCCAATCTATGAATAACTTTCCACAAAATACCATCATGAGAAAAGGAAATTACTTAAAGCATTTTAACTGACAACAATTAATTTAACAGTATACCACAAAGGAAATTCACATATAGATGTACAGTGTTCTAGCTGTAATTCACGACACACTTTTAGTCACTCCCATTAAAAATGCTCTTAATTATATATCTTAATTAAAGGAGCTTCTTCCATGAGCGCTATATAGCAAATGCAAGAACCATAAAGGAAGCTACTTTGTCAGAACTGCTCTGATGGTAATCCGTGCATCCTTCTACACTCTGAAGTGAAAGTACCTGAGAAAGAACATTCTCCAACTGCCAAACACACTCAAGGGACATTTGTTCGTTAACGTGGTACTCTTATCTACACAGGGAACACTTCCTCAGCATTCTATTAAAAATATTATCTAGTATCAAGATTAATACCTGACTCACTCACTGCAAACACCTGACACACACCAGCTGATTTTAAAGGTGTACCATTCAGTAAACTCTACCCCCACGCAAACTCTGCCATATGCCACACAGAACTCTCAATGGTATCAGCAGAACTGGTCTTGAAAGCAGGCTTTGAGCAGAGCAGTCCAGAAAACACTTTCCTCAAGAGAAATTACAGCTACTAATGCAATTGCTTCATTATGCTTATGTGAGAACCAGGAACATATATAATAAAGCGAGAGAGGAGTTAAATCTTTCACAGGACGTTCCTGGTCTGACAAACTCAGATTAGACTTTCTCAAACGCAGTTCCTCTCCTTCCTCAGAAGGAACTGCACAAAACATGACAGCCTCTGTACGGCTCCATACAGGACCACTGACTTGAGTTCTTAACTACAGAGAACAGGGGAAAGCTGTTAGGAATTGTAGGCCACCAGAAGTTTAATAAGCATCACTTCCATTTCTAATTGTGAAGATGCATTATTCAAATGTTACGTTTCAAACGCCATAGCTGCAGAACCTCACCAGCAAGGGAGATCCCAACAGAAAGTAACTAACATCAGAGGTATAGGGTAAACACAAGGTATGTTTGAAACTAAGGGACTGACAGACATACACATATACCTACAGGCATACTGGGTGAGCGTGACAACAGGTCAGCTTCTGGAATCACATGAACAAATACTAAAATCTGTCCCCTTACTCAGCAGAGTATTCACAACTCATCTGCTTAGTTCATCTGCAGAAACTCATCCAATTCCTTTAAAGGTTTTACACAACCATTTCAATTTTCATAAACTATGTATTTGTCTCCCTTTCATCTGCTGGAAATACTGACAAATCCGTACTGCTGCCCAGCAAATCCCAACAGCTGAGGACCAAGAACAGTATTTGCTCACTAACCATGAACAACCTGAAGCCTAATTCATGAACATGTAAAGCTGGAAACCAAAGCTTAATTTCTCCACAGAATGGAAGCCTGTCTAACTCTCAGTGGAATAAAGGAAAAAAAGAAAAAAAAGAAAAAGAAAAAAAAAAGTAGGCCATTGCATCTAACTCTGGTTGGTACCAGAGAGCCCTGTAATAAATGCTAATCACTATAAAATAACTTCATAGCCATAAATGTTTTCCATTTACTTCCCTTAGTTTTCCATCGCTACACAAATGCAATGAAAACAAACAGTTCTACAAGCAGAACTGCCCAAGTATTGAACACCATTCTTTTCTAAAACTGTATGTAAAACAAACGTATGGTACAGTTTTTACATGATGCTTTCAGCATTTACCTACAATGATGGTAACATCTGCAGATAGTCTTACCACTGTAATTAACATGTCCACTCAACCTATTACAGTGAATAGACAGCCATAAAAGCTGGCAAAAGGCAGAGAGCCCTTGTGTTTCACAAGCAGGAAACACACTTGAATACTATGCACAGACCAAACGCATACTTTGGACGTTTCATCTTTGCATACAGTGTCCAATATTGCCCATACTGAGTTTTGAAAAACAGAGTCCACTATTAGCATGATCCACGAAAAGATCAATGGAAGGATTTGAGTGGTTAAATCATCAGAATGGAATTGAGCGTGGAAAAAGTAGCCCCATCCCCACCATTAGTTTTCCTCACAATCTTTAAACACGTAAGTAATCTATCATAACCTCTTTTCCTCAGCTGCTAAAACACAATAACAATTCCCTCTTCTTCATTCCTGCTGCTCGCTTTATCTATTGAATAATTAAGTCAGTAAGGCGCAAAGACTCTTAAGTCTATGGATATGTATCAGCAGAAGGTCACTCCAGCCTTCAGAGACCAGCAGATTAGAACTTAGAGGCTGCCATTTGTAACAACGTTTATTCTATTAAAAAAAAGAAAAGCTATTGTAACAAAGAAAAATCTTATATTGTATTCCTCCGTAATAGCCTCTTGATGGAGGACATCATGCTGAAATGGGAGTATGGGTCTGCTAGTTACCCTACAACCTAACTACAGTTCCAAGAAAACCATGCTGTTTGAGATTAATCCTTCCTTACCTTCTCATTAATAAATTAAAAGTACAACTGTAACTTCACTCATTTCCTTGTCCACAGGAAGAAGTAACAGCACTGCACTTTAAAATTATGAAATAGCCAAAATAGTCAAGGAGTTCAGTTTTGAGCAATAAAAAAACCCCACCGTTTCAAAGAAATATGCCTCAAACATCAGCTTTGGAAGTACGAGAACATTCCAAATAGCTCACACTCGAGCTGCCTAATGTCCATTTGGAAAAAAAAAAGTTATTTCTAATGCCAGATGCAGTACAAATGATGCAAGCATATAATTAAGTCTTTAAGAACCAAGATAGATACATATCATGTAGGCTGTTTTAAGATACTGCAATTTCAAAATATAAACACAGCGCAACCATGAACTGTCGAATGTCGCCCATTACTTAAATCAGATCCTAAAAACCCAATCATACGAACATGGAGCTCCAGCAGCACGCAGAAGAATATCGATCTTGAAGTCTGTAGTTCATTCCCAGCTATCCAACAACAGCTACAATTCTTACTTCAAATCTTTCAGCTTCCAAACACCCTCAAAAAGGGCTAGAAAACCAGCTGAGGCCTTAACACAACTTGCAATAAGTTAACCAACCCAAACTTGCTCCACTTTAACAGACAGTATGCCAAATAATAGGCAAATAATAAGAAATGTAGAACACTTTAAAAAAAAAAACATAAAGGAACAGCTGAGATATAAATTTACAGAAACCGGAGAGGCTTCCCACTTCCTGGAATGGTTTACAGATGTCTCATGGTACCAATTCCCAGTTTCTCAATTCCCAACACTGCCATTACATTAAGCAAACACTATAATTATTTTAAAAGCAATTCTCCTTTGCTTTGATGAAAATAAACTGAGCCAAAATGTTTCCAAAATTGTTTAAAAAAAGTCTTTACTACACCTAGGCTGGTCTGCTGAAATGTTTTCCTGATCAATTATTTTTCAAGCAGCCTGGTACAATTAAAACTGATGATATTTAATTAGAGATTAGTAGAAAATTAGCATCCATGTCAACACTGAAGGGACAAAGTCACTATATAGTAATTCACACCATCCAGAAGTGTTTTTAAGCAAGTAACACCTACAATTATAAGAAAAGTGAAAGAATGGTGTCACCCTGCACTTGTATGGCATGCTAAATAACAGCGCTGGTAGTCACCGTTAATTCTGTCAACGCATGTGACCTTCGCACAAAGGAAATTACATCTTTCACATCAGGTGAAAGGCCTGCAAAACCACCAAAGGTAACAGAGACTCACAACTGCTATATTGTATCAAACTACTTCATTTCTCTTGGAATGGATTTCATCATCCATGGTGTTAAATGGGAACATGCTTCAAATTTTGCCTATAGGATACCACAAACTGATTAAAGTCCATGAATAGGAATTAACAAATACCTTAAAACCACTGACATCAGCTTACATCTGCGTGGAAATCAAAAAATTATAGCTTATGAAACAAAGGTTTGCCACTGAAAAGAGTCCACTTTGGCAAAACACCGGGATTTTAAAAAGATTCAAAAATAAAGAGAAAAGGCAAATGGTTTGCAGCTCACTCCCAATACAACGTACGTATGTTCCCCACTCCCCGCGTAATTGAACTTCCTCTTGTGAGAACTAACATCTTTCTGGGAGAAAGAGACACCACAATACCAGCCAGGCTTTCTTTTCTTTTTTTCTTTTTTTTTTTTTTTTTTCCATTTTGTGTTTCTGGCTCCTTCGCATTAACGTTCTTGTCAACTCCAGCAGCACAGCTGTGTGCACTTTCACCTAAATGAGACGAGCTGCATTGGATTTGCAGAGTTTCAGCAGGCTCAAAAGGAGACATCACTTAATTCACCTCTTCCCTAGAACCACACTGGCTGCAAACTATTATCTTTCAAGCTCTTTTTCTGCAAAACAAACACAAAATGTTTCGACAACAGCAAATTCTACCCCTTTGTCACAATACTAACAGCATGTACACAATTACATAAAAGTTTGATTTTTTTCTGGCTTATCACACATCAAATACGTGGAGCAACAAAACCGTATTCCTGACCTTTAGACGTTATCTTCAATACTCCATAAATATTGTATAGATCTGATGTCATATCTGCTCTTTTGATCTGTTACACCCAGCAGCAGGACCCGGTTTAGTTCAGGGCGCTACAGTCATACATCCTATAAAGCAAAACTACTGAAAAGGCAGACTCCGGTCCAGACCTGGAGAAGGAATAAAACCCACAGCCACATTAAAGCCCCGGACACGAAGCTTCCTTCATCCCTTAAAGAGATTCTGGATTTCTTACCGCTCGCTCTGCCAGGGTGTGGCTTTGTTAGACCACAGCTCCCACTGCTAAGGCTCCATGAGATCTCCTGGCTGGCCTGGAAGAGCCCGAGCCAGCACACAGCCTCCTGCCGAGGGAAACCCCGTAAGAACTGGAGCAGCATCTCACAGTGCTGAGACACCAAACTCAAGCCCTCACCAGAGCCCTCTTGCTAAACACAAGCTCATGAAGAGAAGGGAGCATTTCCCTTGACACTCGCAAGCCGAGAGAACCTCCCGGGACCGGCATGCTGCTCCTGCCACCCTATAATCGCAGGTAACCAAGGAACACTGCCAAAGAGACGCTGCTACAGCCTTCTTCTTAAAGGGTGCAGTAGCAGATGCACTGCTCTTGCAGTATAGGGAGCGCCGATGTTTCTGCCTCTGTGAAGGATTCCTTTCAAAACATAACTCAATGGCTTTCCTAGCTATCCCTGCATGTACATCTTGCATTGCTTTCCAATGCACTGGCTCCTAGATTCCTAAATCACACAGTTCAGATTTCATAATTATGGAGTTAGGGTCTTTGTTAGCTGTTGTTGCTCCGTGCACAAAAAGAAAGATTTCATTACTATCACTGCAAAAGCAATTAATTAAATGTACATATATACATCTACACTTCCTACAATAAAAATGACCATTACATGAAATTTCAATGGCCTGCTAGATTAATTACTCCAAACCTTCCCTTCCAACACAGGTTTTACAGAACCTATAATGCTTCACACACGCACACAGAACTTAGTAATGAGCATCTTATAAATAACAACTTTTTACTTACTGATAACAGTAACTGAAACACACGCACATTCCCCAAAAGAAAAAAAGCACAAACAAATCCCAATCTGGTGCAAGCCAAGAAATGCCTTTGAAACATCTTTGCACCGCACAGTAACATTTTAACCCTTCTTCCTTAACCATCTCCTTCTCTCAGTGACAAGTTTTACAAAGAGTAAGCTCCATAAATTAGTGTGCAATTCATCAACGTCCAAAGCACTGTCAGAAAACAGAGCTGTGACATCAAAATATTTGCCAGTTTAGATTTGTGATGGCGTTGGGTTTTGTTTTTGTGGTCTTTTAATATCCACTGCATGGATTCATATGCTGATACAGCAAGAGGATGAGTGTTCCCAAAAACATACTTTGAAAATATCAAAATGCCCCACAACTTCGGCTGACACAGAGCGCGAACACAACTTGAATGGCTGGCAAAAAAAAAAAGGTGTTATATTCAAAAAGGCCTCAAAACTTCAATAATGTACCAAACTGTGGCCCACACTACTTCATTTTACAGTATGTGAAATCTAACGCAAGGTAGCGATCCTGTGTGACAGGCAACCTCAACGACACCATGCCTTTATTTTCCAAGCAGCATCCTTAGGCTCTATCCCATGTGTGATTCCCTACAATGTTTCCGGCAGCCTCGGCAGCACACAGGGATGAATCCTGGCCCATCACAGTTAATGTACAGAACATAACCGCTGTGACACATCACTCCTCGACCTTTCTGATTTATTGGGAAAATAAATACTTGAATAAATAACTCTGAAAACCCAACCGAAGCGGCGTGGGTTTTTAAATGCAAACACAAAGAAGAGCGCACTCAGCTTTGCGTTCCTTCCTTCCACCCTCCCCCACGTCCTGACACTGAGCCTTTCCAATTAGGCCACAAACAAACACCCAAAGCCCAGCGAGGGCCTGGGCCGCCGCGGGGCCGCGACTTCAGATAGAAATCCTCCACGTGAAAACAGGAGCGCAGAGGCCGGGCATCACAAAGGGGCGAACAAAGTGTCAAACGCGCGGCTGCTGTCAGGAGCAGGGCGCAGCGGAGCGCCGGGCAGCCCCGCGCGGAGCCCCCGGCAGCTCGCGGGCCTTTGTCAGCGCGGTGCGGAGCGCGGCGCGGCGCGTGCTACAGGTTGATAAGGCCCCGCCCGCCCGCGGGCAGCGCCCGTACACCGCGCGCGGAGTTCCTCTCCTTCCGCGCTCAGTGGGGGCCGCGCGCTCCGCACGACGCGCACGTCCCTTCGCGGTGTTTGTTTCGTGTTTACCTCCCCCCCCTCCTCTTTCTCCTCCCTGTCCGGCCATCTTGGGCCGGCAGGAGCAGCCATTACTTAACTCAATGACAGGGCCAACAACTTTTCGCGGACGCAAACGCCACTCCGCGAGGCCGGGCGGGCTCCCGACGAGCCGCCCGGCAGCGGGGACACGGGGGAGGCCCGCGGGCGAGCGGCCGGCGCGCCGCGAGCTTAGGGCCGAGAGCCACGCTCCCCTTCTGCAGCGCTTCCCGCGCCCCCTCCAACTCCCAACTTCTCCCCCAGCGCTCCGCGGCCGCGCGGGGCCCAAATCACGAGGGAGGGTCCGGGGAGAGGGCAACGTCAGCAGCGCCTCGCGCGCGCCCTCCCCCCGCCACCTCCTCCTCCCTCTCCCCC